>OX596011.1:21619143-21915383 GCA_951394025.1 Heteromyza rotundicornis | reverse complement strand
CCACGCGTATTTGGTTTTTTCCTTTTGTTTTAATACGCACAACTGAAAGGGTTTCTATGCGCGTAGTAAAACCAGAGAAGAAAGTCTTTTGGATGCATTTATGTATACACAAAACTTCAATAATTCACAATTTATTGTTAAATGGTTGTGATCACATGAAATGCTATTTGCAGGAAGTTTAAAAATTGTATAAATACATCGATACACCTTAAAACACACATGCTATGTTCCCAAAAATGTAGAAAATAAAAAACCAATTAGCTTCTGTATTTTACGTAAAAAAAACCCAAAAAAATTTTCACGAAAATTCTTTGACAAATTTTATTGAAGAACACAAATTTGTTTAAATTAAAATTTTATTGAAAGAATTTTTGTTTTTAAATTTTGTCACCTAGTGTACATAAATAACGAACATTGCACAAATTACAAACTCCTACAAACTAAGAAAACCCAAAAACCAAAATTGTACCCAAATTCACTGCGAACAATACAAAACAACTTGCAGCTAACAAACTTGCGTTTCCATTTTTCACAAAAGCGATAATATTAATATATCTAAATTTTAAATATGCTTCGAAATAAAATAAAGCCGTAGAATTATAAACAAATATTTAGCTCAAAATTTCTTCAAAATAATGTTTTGTACAAAATTCTTATGAAAAGTGCTTTTTGGAAAAAAATCTGCATAACAAAATTTTTCACCGAAAATTAATAAAAAGCTTTTTAGCGTAAAAGTCTGATGGCCGCTCCATCAGTTTTTCAAACTAAGTTTTCTCGCACCAAAATTCGTTCTCGTTCACTTTGCACGGCTTCTTCATGCACAATTTTTTCCACGGCTTTTTCGCAAACACATTTTTTTCAGGGTTTTTTCAATCTGAGGGTGTCATTTGTATAACAGTCGAGATTGAAGCTAGGAATTGATTTTTCCCATGCACATAACAGTACTTCAAAACTGGATAGAGGAAAAACATGCTTTTAAAAAACATGTAAACTTTTTACAATACGATGTAAACTCGTCACGAAAGACTAGAAACAATTCAGAAATTTAAAAATTTTTCACCAATAGAAAATTGTTTAGTAAAAAAAATCTTTAAAAAATGAAAGATATCTGAGTGTGTCCTATTGTAAAAAGTTTATATGTTTTTTAAAGTTCTATCAAATGCATATTTAACATTTAAAATTTAATGAAAATTGTATTTTTAATAAATTATTGCAAAGGAAAAATGCAAAATGCAAAAACGCGATTTTAAGAATTGATCTAGAAAAACTGGGAGACACGGGTACTCTTTTTTAACCCCCTCTAACAGAATCATCATCAGGGCTGATTTTTATATAGACGAAAAACTTGAAAATATGTATGGAATATGGACGATTAAACAGGACGAAAAAATAAGAAATATTGACGATAGATTTAATTGTTTTTGTTTGTTTTTGAATTTTTTTTTTACATGTTAATTCATTAATTAATTGTAATAAGTAGGGGAGAGTGCTCACCTACTGGCACCCTAAGGTCTTGAGGCCATACACTGAGAAAGAAAAATTCACAACTGCATGGCTATGATTTGAAACGTGTATCGTTTAAAAAAAAAACACTCCTCAGTTCTAAAATTAAACGTGAAACAGATGAATTGTATGAAATTGTGTATGAAAAATCAAAGACAAGTTAAAAAAAAAGGATTTGTATTTTTCGATAAATTTTGATTTTAAAAAAAGTTGTGGAACAAAAACGTAGCCGTCTCAAATAATTTTCATTTCAGTCACAAAACATTACAATTTCAGTCGTGAAATAACCATATTTCAGTCTCAATTCATCAATGTGCCGTTTCAATTCATCAATAAGCAGTTTAAAAAACATTGAAACGTTTTGTTGTCTAAATCAGAACATTCAGTTTTGGCTCGAAATTGAGTTGAAAATATTTTTTATTTTTTGCTACAAATTTTCTATTTGTGAGATAGTTTTTGAGTAGGCAATGCATATTAGCGGGAAGAATATGCTGTAGTTTGTAGATTAGTCCTTCATGCCAGACTTTGTCAAAGGCCTGCGTGATATCAGAGAATGTTAATTATAGAGAAGGTGCATAAAGGAATTTCTGTTAAATTGTGGTTGAAAACAAGAACGCAACCAAAAGGTGGGGGTTTTTTCTAGTTCTCCTTCATTTTTGCGAATTGGTTGGTTTTGAGCCTTTGTTTTGATTATGTAAACCGGTTTTGGGTTTTCTAAGCAATTTGCAATTCTTGTATTTTGGTGATTTTCACCATTCTTGCAAACATTTTCCCAATTTTATTCAGTTTTGATTTTCATATTTTATATTTAATATTTTTATATGAGCATTGTAAATATATTTCATTTGATAGGTATTTGCAATACATATGTTTGGATAACTTCATAAGTTCATTGACCTACATTTCAATTTTTTCCGTGGTGCTATTGTTTCCTTTTTTGTGTGTGCACAACAAGTAAAGCAAAGAAGATCAGTTCAAAATCAAGGTTGACGTTGTTTTAATTTTTTTTTTGCTGAGTTCATTAGTCGGTTTAAAATTGAAATGCACCAAGTACATAGATTTCCTTAAGCACTTAGTGCATTTCAATTTTGAATATACGCATTATACTTAGACAATATTACTTCTAGCTATTTATTAGCCACGTTGCCGAATTTAATATTATTTAAATGTTTTAATACATTTTTCTTGTATTAATACATTCCTATTCATAAGGAATAAACAAATTGGGGGAATATGTGAAGAATAGACTTGTCAGTTTTGTAGCGAATTTTTGGTCGCAAAGTAAAAAAAAAGCGCAAGCATGCCCGTCCCACAGGAACACTACGTTGAAATGCATTAACTAATATGTAGGATAAAAATGTCTATTCAATGTGCATTTTCTTATAAAAATTATAAATAAATGCAATAAAAGGAAAAAAACAATATGTTTGAGAATTTACAATACAAGTAGAGTACAGCGTCGGTTTGGAAATTTATTAAAACAAGATAAAACAATTTAAATTCATTTAAAATACATTACTGCATTTGAAATACCGACTGACCGGATTTTAATTTTATATATTCATTATGCTTAAAACCTTTGAACACCAGCAGAATAAATTAAATTCGGCAACGTGGCTAATAAATAGCGAGAAGTAAAATTGTCTAAGTATAATGCGTATATTGAAAATTGAAATGCACTAAGTGCTTAAGGAAATCTATGTACTTGGTGCATTTCAATTTTAAACCGACTAATGAACTCAGCAAAAAAAAATGAAAACAACGTCGACCTTGATCTTGAACTGATCTTCTTTGCTTTCCTTGTTGTGCACACACAAAAAAGGAAACAATAGCACCACGGAAAAAATTGAAATGTAGGTCAATGAACTTATGAAGTTATCCAAACATATGTATTGCAAATACCTATCAAATGAAATATATTTACAAATATATTTAAAAATATTAAATATAAAATATGAAAATCAAAACTGAATAAAATTGGGAAAATGTTTGCAAGAATTGTGAAAATCACCAAAATACAAGAATTGCAAATTGCTTAGAAAACCCAAAACCGGTTTACATAATCAAAACAAAGGCTCAAAACCAACCAATTCGCAAAAATGAAGGAGAACTAGAAAAAACCACCACCTTTTGGTTGCGTTCTTGTTTTCTTACTTTTTTTGGTTTCATTCTTTTTATTTCTGTTTGAACCGAACATCAAAATCCAGTCGAACTTAAAAAAATACTTGATCGATGTTCGACTGGAAGTTCCTCAAAAATCTGGCCCAAAATTCCAACCACAATTTAACAGAAATTCCTTTATGCACCTTCTCTATAATTAACATTCTCTGGTATAACAATGTGTTCAATAACTATTGGACATATAATAATAAACTAGACAAATAAAAAAATATTTGTGTGAAACAATATGTCAGTGAATCATTCCCAGAGAATTCATCATCCCGCTCAAAACAAGCGCTTGAATCAGCATCAGCTAGTGCTCGTTAAAATACTGCGAATTCACAAATGAAACCTTTTGCCATGCAACCAACAGGTGCGAGCAGTGCGAATGTATCGCAACATGTGATTGTTACGCCCCCTGCCATGAATAGTGCATCTGCAGAAACAACTATAGCAAAGAATCGATCTGCAGAGGTACTCTTTGCTAACTCTCCCGCATCGCTATCGGGCTCTCTCTCATGGAGTAAAAGGGTCAAACTCCAACACCCTATACCCAGAATCACAAATAAATTTGGCAAGTACAATTACTACTAATACTCTTAGGCCAGACCCTGTTAAGAAATTCACTCTGAATAAATACCCTGCTAATGAGTTCTCTGAGAACAAAAACCTTTGGAAAAAGCTTCAGTCAGCAAATACGAATGATGCAATTGGCGCAAGATCTTCAGAGAAAAACACTCCACGTGCGGCAGTGCAGACTGGCATCCACCGCTTCCTGCAAAGGCCAGATTATTCAGACCCTAAACCTAAGACGTCAAAGCCGCCATTCTCAAGGGCGCCATCCATGAAACAAAAATACAAATTTATAATGAGGAAGTTTTGCCCATTTCGACAAGTCTACGTCAACAGCCCAGCGTCGATTGAAGACCTCAAAGATAAAATTCGTGAGCCTATCGAGGACATAGGGCAGCCACTTTGCGATTTGGTTATGGAATATTTCATGAAAAGGATATGGTTCTGTAAGCGTGCTCGTGGTGGCCATTTGGCTGATGTTGTTTTTCATTATTAACGGCATACCATTACCATTTGGCGTGGCTTTGTGTGAGGACGTGTTTCGGTCGAGAAGAGTTCTTTTTGTAAAAATTTCCCTTCTTTGCTGAAACCCGTACTTAGTACAGTTGCGTCAACTGTAATCAGTGGAAAAAAGAATCAAACCGTTAATACCCTGGCAATATAGCTTTATGCTGGCCAACCTAATTTATAGTTAAAAAAAAAAATTAACGGCATACCTTCCTCTTTATTATGAAATAAACATCCTATCACTTATCTCAAAAAATCACATTTTTCTTTGAATACCAAAAAAACACCTCTTTTTGGAAAACCCTGTATATCCAGTTGGGTTTCAGAAATTAGTTGATTATAACATAAAAACAAATTACAGTAAAAAAAGTGGTGTCCCAACATATACGATATGAGTGTCCCAACAGGCCATTCCTTTTCCACGTAATGAAAATACACTGAATAGACGACACATTGGATGCAATTACATTAAAAAATGTATTTAAATTTGGCAAATTTCGATGATGCAAAAATTACCAAAATGATATGTTTTGTACGACATATTCAGTTGGAGTTCTTCGTTCTTATTCACAATGGAACGTTAGTTTATAAACAGTAATAACTTCGTCAGTTAAAACATTGGCCAGTACGAACACTTGCAGAAATTCAGCTGTCCCATCTTATACGGCGTCCCAACTTAAACTACATTCCCTTACATTTATATGAGAACTGTGAAACTCGCTTTGACATTTAAGCACAATTTAAATGAGAAATGTCATTCAAATGACTACTGTGATACCGAACATTAAAGTGTTATTCATCAAATCTCGAATGCAACACTGAGTGAAAATCTTTCTTGAAGCAACGTGCGACGAACAACACATAATTCTCTCGAGTTCGTTGCTTTCTTTCAAAGGCAATGAGACTTCAGAAAGGCAATGAATATTCACTGCTTTTGGTGGATATTCACTGCCTGTGCGTGAATGTCTGCCCGTGCGAGATTCAAAATTGTGAATGGGAATGTGTCTGAGCTTCAAGAAAGGCAATGCATTTTTACCATAACGACTGATAGGAGATGTGCATGCTCTTGATTTTACATATAGATTTATATGTAAAAAAGAGTTGATTATAGGTCCATGTTGTGATCAGATTCGGAACTCAATTCTACCATGTTATCTCAACCAAGAAGAGAGTGAGAAAGATTGTTTCTTGTGTTAGCTAAATTGAGTGAATTTTCCAATTCCCATTTCGCTTGGAAGTTCATACAGACTGTATGAAATTATATGAAGAGGGGTATTTACCCCTCTGTGATGCTACATAAGGACTGTACCGAAAAGAAACTGAACACTTTAATTTGCTTATAAAATGAAGGTTTTTAATTTATTTCTTGAAATTTTTTTTGGTATTAAAAAGCAATTTGTTTTAAATGATTTTTCATTAACATTTAAAAAAAAGTTATTCTTTTAATTTTGGCCAAATTTTTCGTGTTTGTCCCTTTATTAAATTCTGCACAATTACTTCACAAAAAGAGGAATTCAGTACAGATATTAAACGAAACACAAAGTTAGTTTAAATGGTATCAAAAATATTATAATCAGAGATACCTCTTCTCTCAAATATATGCCGAAATTTGTTTCCAGATGCAGTTGATGCATTATAAGCAAAGCTGGGCATTAACTAGTTAATTCGTTAATAGTTAATTAACGGAGGTAAATTTTTGGTTAACTTTTAACGTTTCAGTTAATTTCGAAAACCATTAACTTTTTCATTTAGTTAAGTTAAATTTCTTCGATTCACTAGCATTAGTTAACTTTGAAACGAAAAAAATTTTTTTAATATTGAATGTAAAAAAAAAAAGTAAAAATTAAGAATTCATACTATTTTTAATAATCTACCTAGCCACACTCTTGAAAAATTGTAAACACAGAACTCTTTCGTGTTGTTGACAAAAATTTAAAGTTCCAAGTCGAGACGTCAAATGTATCGGCTTTGTCGGCGGCGAAATATTGAGTCGATTGTGTCGGCTCAACCGATATTGACATCGAATTGTTCTCACGCCGATTGAAGTCGATTATGGTCGGCCGCCGTCGACATTTTCCAATCAACATCAACTTGGAACTTTTTTTTTTAAGTTAAATTTGCATATAGAGGGCTGAAGTCGATCGAAAAAAGGATCTGTGGGTGCAGGCATTAAATTGTATATAGTTAAAATGTTTCTATAGAGCCGCCTTATACTATTTTAGAAAAACATTTAACAATTTCTTGGCCCGATTTAGCTACTCCCGTTCCACACTAGCTTTGATAGAACTAAAGAACGCAAAATAACGCAAAATATAAGAGCCTACTTCTCCCAATAGAGAGCTATTGAGCTATTGTCAAGTGAAACTTGATGAAGAATTGTCCAGTTGCTAGTGACGTGAAATAAGCAGTATAGCAAGCAGTATAGTTACTGAAGCTGTTGTACGGTTGCCGTCTCTGGTTTTTTTTATTATAACTTTATATTTTGTTTTATTGGATCTTTCTAAATACTTAAAACAATAATCGATGGTTATGGCGACATCAAGGCGATGTTGGCTTCGACTGGCTGCCGGCATAATCGGGAACTCTGGTGAACGAGATTTTTAATGGTTTTTCAGATGTTATACTTTCTGATGCTATTGCAACTAGAAATATGTTAAATGTCTTTAGAGGTTTCTCGGTGTTATTGTTTTTTATTGTAATACATTTTGTACAGGAGTTGTTTTTTATTGTTTTATAAATATTTTTCAATTGGTTTTTGTGGTTTGGTTGATCGTCCAGAAATGAATAATAATTCCGCGACCGTCCCCCTGGATCGGAGGCCTTGATTGAAAGGGACACTATAGATTAGATAGAAAGTAATATACGCGTTAGAATCAAGCAAACCGAATTATACCGAAGCAAGAATTATAATAAGTAGTGAACACAATTTAATATGAGAGAACACAGAGAGCACAATTAATCAGTCGACCGAACTCGATGAGAGATGACTGCCTACTGTTGCCTACTTTTTTTTTGTGCACAAATTTATTTATTATTTGCAGCAAAACGACTTAATTTGGAGCAAAAGTTTTTTGTTTGTTTTTTCGTTAAAGTTTGTATTTAAAAGTAATGTATTTGATGCAAACGTTCTCCAAACATAACAATTCTTTGAGTGTGTGCATATACGACAAAAAAAGTTCCAATTCATTTTAAAATTTTGTATTGCTGTATTCGATTGGAAATGTTAAGAAATGGATTTTGGACATGGTCCGAGGCTCTGAAATCATATATAAATGGGTCAAAATGGGGTCTTGAAACCAAATTTTTGTTGTGTATTCAATTGGAAATTTTTATATACGGATTTTGGACAAAACCATCTATAAATAGATCAAAACGGGGTTTTATTTTCGAGGTACCTACTCCTAAATGGGTCATATTGTGAGGGGGGTATGTGGGCTTAATGATATTTTTTTAACAGTACTATTTGTACATTTATAATTTTATGAAGAAAATGTGCATTTTAATCTTCTTCAATAAATTTGGCTTTCAACAAATATTTTGTTAAAATTATGGTATGGAAAAGTATATATCGACCCCTAATCGCGAAATGTATGTAAGTGCCATTTCAAAAAATTTCCTTTTGAATGGTGCATAACTTCAATTTACATTCGTTAATTTAACAGGCACAATTGTGTCTTAAAGTGGAATTTTCTGTATTTAGAGATACAGTTTTCTTCTTATATTTTTTTCTCCTAATATCATATTAACACTAGTTTATTATACCCCCACACACTATAGTGGCATGGTATATTAACTTTGAAACAACGTTTGTATCGCCCATAAGAATTCGTGTCCGGTATGGAAAAGTATATATATTCTTGATCAGCATTGAAAACTGATTTAGCTATGACTGTCTGTCCGCACTATTGCGGTAACATTTTTAGAGAAATCGAGTTGAAATGTTGAGTACACGTTTTCCTCATCAAAACTGATACCAAGATCAAATTTTCCAAATCTTTTTAATTTCCGCGAAGTTAGTTCACTCAGTTGTTTGTAAGTAGAATTATTGCTTATTAATTACCATTATTTTGATGCTATGGGTTGTCATGATAAGACACATAACTATATATTTAAAATTAAAATATAAAAAGCTTCGCTATTGCGCACTAAAAATATCCAATTTCAAACAACATTATTTGTAGAGACCGACCGAAATCGCTTTTTTTAATTTATTTTTTTCGGCCGAAACCGAAATGGCGGTATTCTCATTTTTTAATTTCGGCCGAAACCAAAGCCGAAAAAATAAAAGAAAGAATTGTGAGTTTTAATGTAATAAAGTGGTACATAATTAAGCTTATCAGTAGGCTGAAATCGCTTAGTAGCTGCCAGTTCAGTGTATTATCTGTCAACTTAGTAGATTACTAAAGTTAAGTTGGAGCTTAATTTGACTATGAATATTGGCCGATCATGAATTAGATTAATTTAGAAGCAAACTATCAAATGCGTGGAAATCAAGAGTAGTAGAAATTACTGTCAGGGTAGTAGATTTCAAGAGAGGGGAGTAGATATGGGTTTATGCGTAGAGTACTAGAAATTCTACGAGTTGTAGAAATTTCTGTCGGGGAAGCAGATTTGTAGAAAGAATAGTGCTTTTGCATTGTATGAAACTCACATAATATTTTGAGGAGTAGATTTCTTACCATAGTAGTAGAAAATATCTTGAGGGAAGTAGAAAAATCTGCTACCGTAGTAGAGGAGTAGAAATTTATAAATCATTGCGAGAGTACCTGTCTTCTTTGTCGCTTCTGATTATTCGAAACTATGATCACTGCTTAAATTTGTGTTACATACCGCTTTTATCCACTTGGTTGTTTCTTATGTATTTTGATACGCTAAATCTGAAAATAAAGTTTAAATTTTTCCAGCACGCACCATTTTTCTGCAAAAGCCACAAAAATTGCATTTTTGGTGCTATAAAAATTTCATTATTATTATTTTCGTATCCAGCGTGCCAAAATACATAAGAATTTGTCTATCATGTATATTTAACACACAAAAAATAACAAAGTAATCTTTGTTATTTATTTGTTACATTTTTCTATCAAACCGAAATTTTCGGCGGAAATATATGAATTTCGGCCGAAAACGAAATTTGGCCGAAAGCGATATTTTATTTTTCGGCCGAATCCGAAACACGGCCGAAACTGCTTTTTTTGGCCGAAAAGCCGAAAAACCGAAATCGAATTTCGGTCGGTCTCTAATTATTTGTAATAAAGATAAAAAAATAACGGCGAAAAACTATAAAACTATGTGTGGTACTAATTTATAAATATTATATTCGGATTCGGCGTTAAAAATAAATAAGAAAAGGTGGTCTCATTTAACAAACTTAATTTCCATTGGAAGGAAAATTTCGTAACTTTAAATGTGCAAAAATTTTAAAAATTTTCATATTTTTTGCGTTTGAGCTTCTGTATCTTAAAAACGAAAATAGATACAAGAAAATTATATTTGACGAGGTTGTAGGGCAATTATCTTTAAATAAACTTTCAAATTGGTGTATCTGTTCAAAAATTACAGTACAGTACCACAAAAAGTGGATTTTTCGCGTTTGCGTAAAAATAAAGCGTGCTGAAATAATGCAATACATCCAGATTTGTATCTTTATAAACATTGAAACAGCATCTGAATTTTATTTTCATGTATTTATTCATGTATTTATCCATTAGCAACTGTTAAAAAGCGTAAAAGTTTTTCTCTTGCTGAAAATAATCTCTAAAAATTACGTCTACAAACCAAAATTCAATAGACGATAATTACAAAATTTCCGTCTGTCTGTCCGTCCGTATGTCCATCCGTCTGTCCATCCGTCTGTCCGTCCGTCTGTCCGTTCGCACGGTAGTGTACGCAGTTTTGGAGATATCGACTTCAAACTTTGGGTACATGTCGCCAAATCGGATAAAAACTGGGCGTGGCTCCCATACACCGAAAAAAAGGTCAACATTTTTCAAATATTTGTTATTATTGTATTCGATTGGAAATGTTTAGAAACGTATTTTTGACATGGTCCGAGGGTCCGAAGCCACATATATAATGGGGTCTTAGACCAATTTTTTTTTTGGTGGATTTGATTGGAAATTTTTTGAAACGGATTTTGGACATGGGCCGGGCTCCAAAACTACCTATATTGGCTCAAAAAAAGGGTCTTGAGACCACATTTCTTTATGTTCGAGGTACTTCTTCCTACTGTGGGGGGGTAATTCTGCTTTGGTATAGCCGAAGATAGCCCACTCTCTAGTTTTTATCACACAAAGTATACTTCAAATATTTATTTGCATATACAAGTTAATAAAATTTTATTGAAAAGTAATTTTGTACCTTTTCAAATAAATTGTGCTGAAAAAATAGGTACAATTGCTCAGGCCAATCCTTGAAAATGAACTTTGGCTTATTTTATGATGTTTCTCAACATATTTCGGTTCTATCAATTGTAATCCGTGAGCTGGACAATTTACAAAAATCCTCTATAAATCATGTTTTTTACATGCATGATTATTATAAATTTATCGAGGATATTTCTTCTTTGTATTGAAAAGCGATACCGCCAAATTTTGCAAGCCTTATGTGTTTTTATTGTGTATTTATTTCCAGGTTGATGAATTTAGTTTGACGTATTTATTAGAGCCCGACCCATAAGCATTTTCAGGCCGAAGCCGATGCCGAAGGTCAATTGGCAGCCTATTACTTCGGCCGACGCCGAAGGCCTATACCGAAGCCGAAGCCGATACTTAAATAAAAAACTTTTTTTTTCGTGTATTTTCATTCAAATTCCAGTGTATAAATACACATTTAGTTTTTTAAGGAACTAAAATATATGTAAACAAATAATAAAAATAACCAAAAGAATTCACAAACAAATTTGGGCCTCCTAGGTCAAAACTAACAGGAGCCTCGGATTATTTGGAGTGAAGCATAAAATAATGGGAATTTAGTAGAAATTGTAGAGAATTCTTCAAACAATAAATCCATCTAAGAAGCTGTTTTTTAAGGACACCCCAAATCCATCAGGTGATGGGCAATGGATGCTCTAGTTGATGGTAAATACCACCTGTGAAGCTTTTAACTTAAATGTACAATTTTACCAAAATCGGTCCCGGATTTCAACAATTTGGGCTACATTTCTAAAAGGTAGAATCCTTCCGTGAGCCTACCCCTATATTTGAAATTTCCTACAGTTTACCAGGACTCCTTTTAACATATACATCAGGGCGAGTATTAAGCTTCCAAATCTATATTTAAATTCAGTAATCCACCCAGAAAATGTCCAAGGATGTACTTTGTGGCAGCTGTAACTCCGTGCCATCCAATTTGAGGCGAGATTCACTCAATATTCGATGATTACTAAGTTAAATTTTAATCATATTTTTTGTTTTGTTGGCCTCTTATATCCCATTGGAAATTCCATCACTTACACAATTTTACATACAAGTATCAAGAAAATCAGTAAGACCCTTTAGATGTGATGTGGGCTAGAAAATCGTATCGTAAAAAATTAGTTTTGGTTTTCAGTGTCGCAAAAATTAGAAAAAAAATTTGAAAAGCTTCGGCCAAAACTTCGGCCATTTTTTGAGAAAACCGAAGCCGAAGCCGATAGTGCATTTAAGGCCGATAATGGCCGAAGCCGAAGCCGATTAATCGGTCGGGCTCTAGTATTTATACCTTATTCGGAGTAGTTTTAACGTAGAGATAAATACGACCGTATTTGAAACCAAATTGTTTTTTGTATGTGTGTATAAAGGGTCATGGCGTATTGACAACAAATTTTGTTGCTAGATTTTACAGGAAATGTCAAAATTAGTTCCTGAATCCAACATCGCTTCGTTTTATTATAAAATTACCTTTTATGTATATCCTCCAAATATTGTGTTTCAAAATTCAAAACGGCATTTGGCGTTCTATAGTTTGATTCTGAAGTTATCTAAGATTTTTTTTTTTGTTTACTGCAGAACATTTGTTGGAAAGTATTTTAACGAAAGAGGCATGCAGATCTGGACTTCCAACTTTGAACCAACTTATCAGCCATCCGTTCTTTACGCAACATGCTACCTTTGGTGATGTTGGCAGTTCTGAAGAGAAACCTCATTTTAAGCTATCATTGAACGCTAAAGAACTACTTAAACAAGCTGCACAAAAATGCGAAAATCGTTTGCGTGATGAGCAAAAATCAGTCAAGAACCAGAAGCGAATTGTGCGAGTGCAAGAATTGATGAGCTCCGAAGAGGAAAAGCGCAAATCGAAGCAAAAAGCAGTGAGTATACAATGAATCATTAAGGTAGCCCAGACATTTTTTTTGATTTCGCATTGAGGCGCCCCACTATGGGAAAAAATGTGTGAAAACACGCTCATTTCGGTAGGAAACAAAAATGCGAATACAGTATTGATGTAATGGTTTTTGAATAATACGAAACCAATTCATATATTTCGAATCTACACAACACCGTTATGATAGTGGTTATCAGAACTCAAAAAATACATTTTTTAAACATTTTTTTTTTCTATTATTATTATTATTATCAAAAATTTATTTAGCAATAAATTACATAAATAAACTTAAGACTAGGCACTAACAGCTAAGGTCTTCAGCCTATGGAAAAATTTCAAATTTTAAAATAAATTTGACTTATTTTTAGTAATCTAATAATTAGGTTTATATTGTCTTCTGTGGCATTTTTTAATAAATCGGTAATGTTGTTTATATTTAATGTATTTTGGTAGGACTTGAATACTGTGCAATTTACTACTAGGTGTTTAATGGATATTATATCATTATTGCAGAGTATACATGGCGGCGGTGGAGCGTTTTCCATTAAGTGTTGGTGGGTCATAAGTGTATGCCCCATACGTAATCTCGAATATTTTTGTAAATCTTTTTTAGTGGAGCCGGTAGGGAGCCTAGGAGCGATTCCACCTGGGTTTGTCAGTTTGTAGTAGTGTGAGTAGTTTGTCCAATTTTGTCTACGTTTGTTAGAGTAATACATGGATATTGATCGTTTAAAATCGTTTTTGTTGTATGTTTCTTGCGTAATAACTGGCGCTGATGTTGCAAATTTCGCAGCTTCGTCGGCGATGTTTTTGCCAATAATTCCAACGTGGCTGGGTATCCACATGATTTTTATTTTATTTTTGTGGTGTGTGAGGATGTCTCGTGTTTTAATTATCGTTTCGTTCTGGTGTGTTGTATTTTGGATAGCTTTGACAGTCGATAAGGAGTCTGTGCAAATAATAAATTTACCCTTCATTGTTTTACACAGAGCTGCTGCATACAGAACTGCTTCAGATTCTGCAGTGAAAATGGAGCAATGTTCGGTAAGCTGCACAACTCTAGCGACGTTGTAGTATTGATCTATGACCGCGTATGCTACTCCTGTGTTTGTCTTGGATCCATCGGTGAAGTAGAGCTTCCAATTGGTATATTTGTCTTTTGTTGCGTGGAAGTTGCTAATGTATACGTTTGCCGGTGTTGATTTTTTTGGAAGGTGCATTAGGGAATTTATAATGCTGTCATTGCTAAAATTGCAAGGGGGTTGGTGAGGCGTAAATTTGATGTGCGACTTTATTCGGATCCCAATTTTGGTTGCGTTTGATATGATGCGGTGGATTGTTGATGGTATTCTTGGTGCTATTCGTTGTGCAATTTTATCTATGCCTGGAATTAGATGCTTTTCAGGAGGTACGACTAGTTTATAGGCCATCTCCGTTGTTGCTGTATTCACTCTCTGTTCTATTGTTGGCAGTCCAGTTTCAGTCAGTATATTTATAATAGGTGTTGATCGAAAAGCTCCTATGCTGTACCGAGCGGCAGCGTGGTAGGGTGTTTTTATTTTCCTGAGCGTTGTTTTGGCGGCGTGCCCATATAATGTTAGTCCATAGACTATTTTTGAAAGTATTATTGATTTTACAAGGTTTATTGTGGTGTTTGGATGGGCGTTGCTGTGAAAACTTGTTATACATTTAATTAAGTTAAGTCTATTTACAAGGGATTCTTTTAAATACTCAATATGTGAAGACCATTTATAATTATTACTAAAAACTATTCCTAATATTTTCAGATTATTTACATATTCAATTACATTTGAGTTTATAGTTAGATTATTTGGAGTACAGTTCCTTTTCCTGCATATATGCAATGCTTTGCATTTTGGAAAATAAATTGTGGCACCAGTTTGGTTTGACCATAAGTTTATTTAAATTGTTTTGCAGTAGGGATTCGTCTTTGTATTTAGACAATATGTACAAATCATCTGCGTAGATGCAGTGTGTGAAAAATTTGTGTTTAATTATGATTTGATTTAGCTTTTCAAACGCAATCTGGAAAAGTACCACCGACAGCGGTGATCCTTGTGGGATACCATTACTCAGTGGCCAGAGTGCGTTGTTCCGATCCGATCCGAACCCGGATCTTTCTATTTGTTAAAAAAGATTTGACAAAATTTTAAATTTGTTGTCCAATCTTCCATTCTAAAAGTTGGTTAATGACACCATGAATACCGATTCTATCGAAGGCTTTTTCAAAGTCAATCGATGTTATGGAAATGTGATTTTTTGTAGAAAGTGCATTAGAAATTTTGTAGTCAAGGAAAAGGAGTGCATCGGTCGTTCCTTTGTTGTTCTTAAAGGCAACTTGGCTCGTATGAATTAATTTGTTACTCTGTAAAAACCAGACTAGTCTTTTAGCAATGATTTTTTCTAATAGTTTGCTTATACAAGAAAGTAAAGAAATAGGTCTATAACCTTCCAATTTGTTTATCGGTTTGTTTGGTTTCGGCAGAGGAACGACCGTTGCATTTTTCCATTCTTGTGGGATTATATTTGATATAAAAATTTTATTATAGATTTGGAGCAGACATTTTTTGGCAATTTGGGGTAGATTTTTAAGCATAGGGTAGGAGATTTTGTCAAAACCAGGTGTTTTACCTTTGACGGTTGACAGTACGGCATTTAGTTCTAACAAAGAAATTTCTGATTCGATCAATTTTGCTGTTTTACTCGGCATATAGTTAATTTGTGTAGAAATGTTGCTTTTGTTTGAAATGAACTCTAAACTGAATGTCTCATCACTTGAGTAGTGTGACCATTCCTTGGCAAATAGAGATGCTATATTTGTGGAATCTGTGATTATTGATCCATTGTTAGCAATAATGGATTTTATGCTATGTGTCGTATTTTTTCCGTACAAGCGGTTCACAGTGTTCCACATTTGTTTTATTGGAGTAGCAGGGTTAATGTTTGAGGTGAATTCATAGAATGAGGTTCGTTTCGCTAATTTAGCTTCTCTTTTAAACAACGCATTCGCTTTTTTATAAGCTAATCGGTTTTCTTTGGTTAGATTATTTTTGAACAAATGCCAGAGTCTTTGCTTATTTAGACGGAGTTTTCCTAGATGTTTGTTCCACCAGTGAACAGTTTTTATATATGAACTAGTAAATTTGCCCGTGCCATGCACGGGAAAAAAACACACTAATTTTAAAAAATTAAATGTTTACTAAATATATTTTAGATGCAAAAATATTTTCTATGTTTTCAAAATTTAAATGTAATTTTTTTTTATAGAAATTTGTGAAATATGTAATTTTTTATTAAATTTTGTAAAGAATAGAAATAAATTTTGTTTGATGATGTAATTGTGTAAAGTTGAACTGTTCCATTAAAAAAGAATTAAAAAAAAAGATTAAAAAAAAGAATATCAAGCAATGGATTCAAAAAAAAAATACGACCGGTGACGGGCTTGAACCCAAGACTGCCGCAGACAAAGCGGAAGCTCTACCCAACTGACCACAGCCAGCTATAAAATAAATTGAGCTAATGGCGATGTAGTTCATCAAGCTGTATGGTGAATGTGTATATACACACAAAAATATAGCTTTGATTTACCATTGCCACCTTTAAGGAAATAATATTACCAAAAGGCTAGCGTTGCCACCTAACAATGTTTTCGATCATTTTTATTGCAAAGTGTTTTATTCATTGGATTTTTTCAATTTTTATTTTCGTATTATGTATTTTGACGTACTAAAACCGAATCTGAATCTTTTATTGTAGCAAAAATCAGCTTTCCAAGAAATAAATTTTTTTAAGTTTTGATTTCCCCTTTTACAATTTCTTTAGTGACTTCTAAGAAAGGTGTTCATTTTGTAGTATTTTTTTCGGGAATTTTAATTTATAAATGATTCACATTTTTATTTGTTTTTATGAAATTTCTCACCTTAAGCAAATATATTTTCGCATTTGCAAGAAACATTTTTGAGTAAGTTTCGCTGCGGTTGCGGTACTTCGCGTTGATGTGTGCGGACCTTAATGTTGTACTGGGAATATATGCAGTGTATAGGAAAGTGTATTATGAAAGTGTAATATGAAAATCTAATACACCACCGTAATAGGTGAAAATAGTGATAGGTGGCAAGAATAGTCTTGTGGCAGTGTTATTTTCTTAAAGGTGGCAGCTTTAGGTCGAAGCTATTTTTTTATATGTGAAATGATTTTTTTGTGTGTGTATATACATGAAAGCGTTTTGCATGCGGCTTGATGAAGTTAATCGATATTAGGTAAAGGCATTGTATGAGCATTAGTGGCTCTGGTGAGAAGGCGCTTAGTTCGCTACTTCATCTTATTTACAATCGCAGCGTTGTGGGTTCGATACCTCACCAGGGCGGCTAACATTTATAAGAAAAAATATATGTGTGGATATATTTGTAAGTGGCTCTGGTTGGTTCCTTCTCACGACCGCAGCGTCGTGTGGACAAACCACCAGAATAGCTAACATTAAAAAAAAAAAAGGTTAACAACTTAAAAAATTTTTTTAAGTGGAGTTGTAAATTTTGAATCGGTTTGCGTTAGGGACAGACAGACAGACAGAAAGACAGACAGACAGACAGACCTGGACAAATATATATATTAATGGTGTGTAGATGTGTGAGGAATTGATTCGTTAGCGGCTGAAATTATAAGCTTTTGAAATTTTGCAGCTTCCTTGTTTATGTTTTGTGAAATGTTTGTCTTTGATTCTATTGTTTATTATGGATTGAAATTTATCCCAATTTGCTTCGTCTAGTTTAAAGCGATTGATTTTGTTGTTATTTGAGGGATTTTGAGAGTGGTTTTGAAATGTGATCCATATTGGAAAATGATCACTTCCATGTAGATTTGAGTCTATATTCCATTTGATGAATGGGAGAAGATTGGAAGAGGAGAAAGAGAGGTCGACGTGTGTTAATGTAGAGTGAGTAGAGAGATGGGTGGGAGAACAGTCGTTTAGTATTGAAAGATTTGTTTGCATAAAAAATGATTCTATTGTTTTTCCTCTTGGATTGGTGTTAGCGGAACCCCAAAGCGTGCTATGAGCATTGAAATCCCCTAAAAGTAAGATTGGCCTGATTACACTACACAACAACACCAGTGTAGTGTAATCAGGTCTGAAAGTAATATTCTCTCAGAAGGTGGTATATATACTGAGATTAATGTAAGTTTAATGTCAACTGAGATTTCAACAGCAACAGCTTGAAAGTTTGCAGATACATTTAAAAATTTGTGCTGAATAGATTTCTTGACCAGTATGGCAGTGCCACCTTTCGCTTGTGAGGAGTTTGTGTTGTTAAAAGTAGTGTATTCGTAGTTTCTGATGTTTATTTGGTTGTATTTTAAATGTGTTTCCTGTAATGCTATAATATCTGGTTTTTGTGATTTTATCAGAAGTTGTAGTTCATGTAAATTATTAAGGTATCCGTTCAAATTCCACTGAAGAATTTTTAGGACCATAAACAGATGAATATATGGTACTCTTCAGCAGTAAACAGAATTTACTGAAGAGAGTACTTTAGTTCATTTCGTCTTCTGATATTGGAGTTGTGTCTGAAAAATGTGTATCTATTTCGTTACGGCGTTGAGTAATAGGGTTGGCAGTTTGATTTGGTTTGAAGGTTTGGTGTGAGTCGGTAGAAGTTTGTATTTGGTTGTAAGTTGGTTTGTTTATTTGAGTTGTGTTTGTTGTGATCATGTTGGTTTTGTAAGAGTAAATTGTGTTTGGTTCGGTTGTTAAATTGTTGGTGGTGGTTGGATTTGAATTTTTTTGGTTAGTAGAGTTGGAAATTACTGTGGAGGGTATGTTTTTGTTGGGGTTTGTGTCGTTAGTACTGTTGTTAGTATTGTTGTTATTTTTTGTGTGTCTAATTCTTTTTTTTCTTATTTCAATTGCTTCTTCTAATGTTTCTGTAGGAATAGGGATAGCGGGTTTTGTGTTGCCGTTGGCTATTTGTATTGCTTCTTTATATGAGCATTTGTTAATGATTTTTATTTTTAGAATTTCTTGTCTCTCTTTAATGCTTGGGCAATTTCTATTGTTGGACCTATGTTCATGCTTGCAATTTATGCATTCCACTTTTGAACAGGGAGTTGGATCGTGAACGCTAGATGAACAAACTTCACATTTCAGTTCGTTTTGACACCAATTTTTTGTATGACCGAGTTTGAAACATTTTTTACACTGCAGTGGAGCAGGAATGTATGGCTCAACTTTATAATTTAGGAAACCGATTTTTATTTCATTTGGAATTTCAAAAAGATTAAATGACATTATGTGCAAAGGGGTATTTACAACTTTTCCATCTATGAATTTTGTAATTTTTTGTAATGCTACTACAGACTGATCTTTAAGTCCATCTAGTATTTCATTATCATTTAAGTCTTTTAAGGGTGGTGCATAAATTACACCTTTGACAGTGTTGAGAGTTGGGTGAAGTGTTGATATAATCGAACAGATATTAGACAGTTGGGTTGTTTTTAGAAACTTATTGGCCTGAGCCTTATTTTTAGTTAATAAAAGGAGATCGCCTTCACGAGTATATGTAATTTTTTCCGGTTGGTCTGAGGAGATACCTTCAAGGGCTTTTGATATCAAAAATATATTAAAGGATTGTATTGGTTTATCTGGATTTTTGTTTTTTATTAGTACATACTTAGGGCATGCATTTTTCTTGAAAATTGGGTTTGAACTGAGTGTTGGGAAATCACTTTTATTTAGCAAATTGAAGTTTTTCTTTTTGCGTTTTGGCGATTTAAATAAAATCGCAAAATAGTTTCCTCCCGAAGAGGAAGCCATGGTGGCACTGCACTGGTCGCAGCCCGAGAATCACTTATTTTCCAGAGACAAGTTGTAGTAAGAGAAACGCACTTGTTGCAACAGTGAAACTGTATGAAGTAGAAATGAAATGAGGAAGCAAAGACTATACACGACCGTTCTCTATGAGCGCAGGGGATAGACTATTTTTTTTTTTTTCTAATATTTGATAGCTTCACTAAAACAGCTGCCAAATAGTCGATTTTTATGGCACAGCCTACCGTATGTTATAGATATATTTCGAAATTCAAGATGACGGAACCAATATGGCGGCCGAAATTTTAAGATTTCATCAAAAAAGTATGAAATTTTGTATAGTGGGGTTTTTGGAGTAGCTGATTTCGAATTTGATGTCGGAATTTCAAAATTCAAGATGGCGGATTCAATATGGCACAGTAGGTGCAGGGTATATATAAGTCGGCTTTGCCCGACTAAAACATACTCACTTGTTTGATTTAAGGTGATCAAATCAATATTTATTTATTTTTTTTTTTAATTAACTTTTTTGTAGGCGCCAAAAAAAATGGGGCAATCCCGTTAGCCATATTCATATCAACATTTTTTTGGAAAAAAGTTGGTACAAGCAAAAAGCTCAGTTTGGACCGGAGATCCTGACCTTTAAGGCACTGTTTCACTATCCACAGTAAAAATTCATTGCCTTTCTTGAAGCTCAGACACATTCCCATAGCGCCCAAAGGCAACGATCCACAGTGAATATTCACCAAAGGCAGTGAATATCCACAAAAAGTAGTGAATATTCATTGTCTTTCTGAAGTCTCATTAGGGCAATTCACCCGCTGTTGCAAATCAGATTGGAAAATTGGCAATTGGAAATATTTCCAATCAATTGTGAACGCTCTTTTTCGGGTTACTTTGCAACAGCGGTTGCATACCAAATAAACAGCTGATCTACTTGTATGGTAGTATTATTTTGTTGACATTACGGAAATTTTAACAAATTTTATTTTATTATTCCGAAAATAATATGCGGAGCTTCTTGCAAATGATTTAAAAAAATGTTTATCTCTTTTAATTTTGGATTTAATTAGTTTACATTTTTTTGTGTGAAACAGTGTTGCACATTAACATAAAATGTTCACTAAGATGGCAGCACTGGGTGTTGCATTGGCATAGCATATAGAAGATATACGTTTTCTGTGTAGCAAACTTGCCAGAGCGAAGGAAATGCAAATCTGTGTATTTTGTTGTTGTGATGACAAAGTATGCAATAAATATTTGCATTTCCATTTCTGCAAGACCATTTGCACCAACACGTGAATTGCCCTATTGCCTTTGAACGAAAGCAACGAACTAGAGAGCATTATTCGTTGTTCGTCTCACGTTGCTTCAAGAAAGATTTTCACTCATTTGAATGGCATTTCCCATTTAAATTGTGCTTAAATTCCAAAGCAATTTTAACCTTATAATCAGAAGTTTGAAAATGGACCACAAAGAAATCTTAAGTAAAATCCACAGTGGAATTTACTAGAGCCCGACCGATAAGCATTTTCAGGCCGAAGCCGAAGCCGATGCCGAAGGTCAATTGGCAGCCTATTACTTCGGCCGACGCCAAAGGCCTATACCGAAGCCGAAGCCGAAGCCGATACTTAAATAAAAACCCTTTAAATCTTGTTTTTTTCGTGTATTTTCATTCAAATTCGAGTATATAAATACACATTTAGTTTTTTAAGGAACTAAAAATTTATTTAAATAATAAAAGTAACCAAAAGAATTCACAAACAAATTTGGGCCTCCTAGGTCAAAACTAACAGGAGCCTCAAATTATTCCATATATCCCATATAAGAACAATTGAATTTTTTTAAAATCACTTTTAAAAATTTGGAGTAAAGCTTAAAATAATGGGAATTTAGAAGAAATGGTAGAGAATTTTTCAAAGAATAAATCCATCTAAGTAGCTGTTTTTTAAGGACTCCCCAAATCCGCCAGGTGATGGACAAAGGATGTTCTAGTCTGTCTAGATGGTAAAAACCACTTTTAAATGTCAGCACAAGAACTACTTTTCATATATGTTGGCGCAGCAATTTGGGCTACATTTCTAAAAGGTAGAATCCTTCCGTGAGCCTCCTACCAATATATTTGAAATTTCATACAGTTTACCAGGACTCCTTTTAACATAGACATCAGGGCAAGTAGTAAGCTTCTAAATCTATATTTAAAATTCAGTAATCCACCCAGAAAATGTCCAAGGATGTACTTTGTGGCAGCTGTAACCCCGTGCCACGCAATTTGAGGCGAGATTCACTTAATATTCGATGATTACTAATTTAAATTTTAATCATATTTTTTGTTTTGTGGGCCTTTTATGTCCCATTGGAAATTCCATCAATTACACAATTTTACATTCAAGTCTCAAGAAAATCAGTAAGACCGTTTAGATGTGATGTGGGCTAGAAAATCGTATCGTAAAAAATTAGTTTTGGTTTTCGGTGTCGCAAAAATAAGGAAAAAAATTGAAAAGCTTCGGCCAAAACTTCGGCCATTTTTCGGAAAAACCGAAGCCGAATGTGCATTTTCAGCCGATAACGGCCGAAGCCGATGGCGAAGCCGATTAATCGGTCGGGCTCTAGAATTTACAAAATCCCTTTATCTATATATATAAAAGAGACGTGTATGTTTGTTACCAGTAGACGCGAAAACTACAGCACCGATTCTCACCAAAATTTATATATGTGTTCTAAGGGTCGTGAGTTGTGACAAGCGGTAAAAGTGAGCGTGTCAAACCCTATCCTATTTGACACGCCCACTTTTACCACCCACAAGTTAGTAAAAACTGCTATATCTCAGACGTCTTTGATCACAAGAAAATTAAATTTGCCATGAACATACCAGAGAAGGTGCATAAAGGAATTTCTGTTAAATTTTGGTTGGAATTTTGGGCCAGATTTTTGAGGAACTTCCAGTCGAACATCGATCAAGTATTTTTTTAAGTTCGACTGGATTTTGATGTTCGGTTCAAACAGAAATGGAAAGAATGAAACCAAAAAAAGTAAGAAAACAAGAACGCAACCAAAAGGTGGTGGTTTTTTCTAGTTCTCCTTCATTTTTGCGAATTGGTTGGTTTTGAGCCTTTGTTTTGATTATGTAAACCGGTTTTGGGTTTTCTAAGCAATTTGCAATTCTTGTATTTTGGTGATTTTCACAATTCTTGCAAACATTTTCCCAATTTTATTCAGTTTTGATTTTCATATTTTATATTTAATATTTTTAAATATATTTGTAAATATATTTCATTTGATAGGTATTTGCAATACATATGTTTGGATAACTTCATAAGTTCATTGACCTACATTTCAATTTTTTCCGTGGTGCTATTGTTTCCTTTTTTGTGTGTGCACAACAAGGAAAGCAAAGAAGATCAGTTCAAAATCAAGGTTGACGTTGTTTTCATTTTTTTTTTGCTGAGTTCATTAGTCGGTTTAAAATTGAAATGCACCAAGTACATAGATTTCCTTAAGCACTTAGTGCATTTCAATTTTGAATATACGCATTATACTTAGACAATTTTACTTCTCGCTATTTATTAGCCACGTTGCCGAATTTAATTTATTCTTTATTTTAAGATTTTATACAACCCGTGCACCGCCGGGTATGTAACAGCTAGTATCTAATAAAAGAAAAGGAAGAAGTAAAATCGTATAAAATATTATTTACAGTAAATAATCTAATAAGTGTGTGTATCTACTTTGTAGGGACTAAGGCATTCAATCCCGGGATCCCGAATCCCGAAATCCCGGGATCCCGGACGTTTTCTCAATCCCGGAAACCCGGGATTCAAAAAAGGCGTTTTTTATGCATTGTTTAAGATATTTTTGACGGTTTTCTACAAAAATACAGCCGTGCATTTACATCCAATCTAATTGGTAAATTAAAAAAACCCACTTTTGCAGATTTAGTGCTACACACACACAAAAATTGACAACATTTTTGTCAATAACGGTTAACAAACAATTTTTATCGATCTAAATAAAATTTTGTGAATTTAAAAAAATTTTTACAAAAAAGATATATGTTTTAAACAACAATTCGTGTATCCGTTCTAGCCATAATACTAAAACTACTGAAAGTAACTTTTTCGTGTGTGGAATGAAATGGAGCTGGTTGAATTTTATGATAATATTCAGATTCAGGTGGCAAAAAAAAATTGTTCGAGCAATGTAATTTAAAAAGAATTACTTTTTGTTCGACTTATTTATTTTAAATATTATTTGTTTTGTTTAATGCTATATTTAATAAATATTATTTCTTTGTCGAATTAAAATGAAATTAAACTTAAAATATTGTTGCAACAATTTTTTCTTTAATTTTATATTAATTATTGTATTTAATTGGAAAATCCCGAAAATCCCGAACAAATCCCGGGATCCCGGGATTGTAATTTCAAATCCCGAAATCCCGGGATTTTCAAAAACACTTCGGGATTGAATGCCTTAGTAGGGACTAGGGCTTTCCGGGATACGGGATCCCGGGATTCCGGGATTCCGGTCCATTTTTAGTCCCGAAAATTTCGTTTTTCCTGAATCCCGGGATTTTCGGGACTACATTTTAAATAAATTAGTCTATAAAAAAAGTTTAATACAAAAAAAAATACAACTTTTCATCGCTCATAAAATATAACAAAAATCGTGTAAGCAGAAAATTGTTTTTGACAACATTTGGACCACCCCAAAATGAAAAAAAAGTTAGTTAGAAAACTAAAAACTTAAAAATTTTTAATTTATTTGAATTTTTGTTAATAATGATTTGTATAGTCCGGTTCAAGCTCAAGTGCTCAAATTTAAGGGGGTTTTAAATGTAAATAAATAATTATGGTATTAATAATTTGCAGTCTTGGATACAGAATATAACAACCAGACGCCAGCATTTAACATTTGTATCCATCGTCAAAACAGCACAGCCGGCAGCCACAAACAAAATGAAAAGAAAATTAGGAATGTGTTTATTTCGATATTAATATTTGATATCATATTTGGTATCGAAAAAACTGTTTTCAAAGTTATGTGATTGTTAAGTTCGCATGTATATTAAAATGTTAAAATAACAAGTTAATAAATTGAAAAATGTTCCTTTATTGAAAACTGTTGTAATGCATCAAATATGTTCCAATTTATATTACAACACTCCTTGACTTTTATCGCAAAAAAAATTATCGATATTATCTACTTGAACATATCAGCTGTTTTCTAAGTTTTTACTACTTAGTAACTGCTAAAAAAATCGACTATGAATAGGGACATGTTTTAAGTTGGAACCTAAATTTGAGTTGTTTATTTATTTAAGCTAAATCGATCAGTTTTCCAATAAAACATATAAAAAACATTTTTATATTTTTTTAAAATACATTTTTATATTATTTTAAAATACATTTTGCTTGTAAAAGTAACAAATCCCGAAAAATCCCGGGATTGCAATTTTCAGTCCCGAAAATCCCGGGATTGCGAAAAGCCTTCGGGATCGAAAGCCCTAATAGGGACATAAATATTGTTACAACATTGAACACACCCATCCCAATAATATAATTCAACATACCCTCACATGATCATATTGATTTTGTCAGCTAGCCTATTTACCGTTAATCTGTATCGGTGATTGGAAATTGTAAAAGCTTTTGCGATGGAATGGTCGGATAAAGAAAATCGTAAATTGTAAATTCTTTTCACCGACGAAAAAATTTGTACCGTCCAAGTAAAATTTAGTAAGCAAAATGATAGGGTTTATGCACGGTCATCTAAGGAAGCCTCTGAAGTTATCCCAAGGGTCGAAAAAAGTCACCACCCTACCCAAGTCATGGTATGGTGGGGTGTCTTATATGATGGATTCACTGACCAGTCGTGGATTTTTCAGCAGGACTCTGCGCCAGCACATAAAGCAAGAACCACCCAGACCTGGCTCGAAAAAAATGTACCAGCTTTCATATCTGCCGCAGAATGGCCATCTGGTAGCCCTGATCTTAACCCATTGGATTACAAATTGTGGATTGTTTTAGAGGACATTGTGTGCCACACAAGATACCCCAACATCGAGTCTTTGAAGCGAGCATTGACGAGAGCAGTAACCAATGCATGAGGTGCGTGCTGCCATTGACGCTTGGCCAGTGCGACTAAAAGCATGTGTAAAGGCTAATGGCGGGCATTTTGAATGAACTCATTTTTTTAGATTTAATACTTATACATATATCAGTAAATAAAAGGTAAATTTGAGGAAAAATACTTTTGAGTTTTGATTTAATCGAATGAAACGTGTGTAACAGTATTTATGTCCCTACTAAGTACATTTAAAATATTGGTTACTTAAAGTTTTATTCATCAAATCTCGAATACAACACTGAGTAAAAATCGTTCTTCAAACAACGAGAAACGAGCAACGTGCGACTAACAACGAACAATTCTCTCGAGTTCGTCGTTTTCGTTCAAAGGCAATGAGACTTCAGAAAGGCAATGAATATTCACTGCCTTTGGTGGGTATTCACTGACTTTGGTTGAATATTATGAATGTGTGTTTCTGGTGAGAGTGCGCTTCGAAAGCATTTGCGTTGATGAGCCTAGTGCTTGCTTGCCTTTTCGGTATATATTCGTAAGGCACATTCACATTCCGAGTGTACAGCTGTTCGGATTTAGTCACTAAATTTACCATCACCACTCTTTATGGAATTTATGTTAATCCAAGCCGCCTCTATAAGGGAAAACTGTCATGATATGGAAGAGAATTATTCATAGCTTATATCAAACCGTCAAACCAATTCAACTGAAAAATCGCGAATGACAAAAATTCATACACATAAAATAACATAACCGATCTTGTGTTCACAAGCATACGGCTTTTGGTCTACGGTCACCTAAGCTAGTTGCAAGTAACTATATCGATACCTTCTACACAGAATAAAAAGTGGTCGGTAAAATTAACCAAAAAAGTGGTTAGCGTACAGAATTTCAAAATGTATGAGAATTGTAAATTTTTAAACCAACTCGGTAGATAGACTTTACCGAAACTAGAGAGTGAACTATCTTCGACAATTCCGAAGCTTCAATACCCCACACATTATGTACAAACAGGAAAGTAAATTAATCGATAAATGTATTTAAAACTAGCAATTATAAGTGGTTTTGGAATATCGGAACATGTCGAAACTCCGTTTCTATAAATTTCCGATCGAATTCATCAAAAAAATGTCTCAAGACCCATTTTGACCCATTTATATGTGGTTTTGGAAGCTCGGACCACGTCAAAATCCGATTCTAAACATCTCCAATCGAATACAACAAAAAAAAAACTTGAACAAATTTAGCTTTTTTTCGTTTTGAATGGCAGCCTCGCCTAGTTTTTGTCCGATTGGGCTGATTCTCGAACTTGATCTGAGTTTGGAGGAGAAAAAGATGTACCCAAAGTTTCAAGTCGATATCTCCAAAATTGGGACAGCTATCGTGATGACAGACGAAAATGGCTAAGTGATGTTGGTCAAGAATATACATACTTTTCCATACCGGACACGCATCCTTATGGGTGTTACAAACGTTGTGTCAAAGTAAATATACCCTGCCACAGTGTGTGTGGAAGTATAAAAATGTTTCAAAAAAATAGTCAAAAATTTTTTTTACAAAATGGTTGGTTAAATTTGACTTTTTTACCAACTTGTGCAATTTACCAATCCCACATCTTCAGTTGAATCGTTGGGATTCAAAGAGGCGGATTGAGCTGAGCCAAACAAAGCTTTTTGCTTGTTATGAAGCATTTTCGGAAATTATTTTTTTTGGAAAATATGAGTTTGAGCTAGTTATGCGCTCAGGGTCTTTTTTATTTTTTGAACATGCTATCATTGCATTTTTTAAATTTATTTGTGTGTTTGATATGCTTTTTTTTGTTTTCATACAAAAAAAAACAAATGTAACAAAACATGTTTTATGGTTTTCTTACTAAAAAATGTTTAGCGTAATAAATTTTTGCGGTAAAGCATGCTTTACACCTTCAGTGAACATAAATGCAAAATCATGATGAGAACTTTCAAATTATTCACAGCGAACTCGGCAATGAACAAAACAATATGGTGAGTACCATTTCAGAGAAAAAATAGTGTTAAAAAAATGTCTACTTTTGGAGAGAAAACAATCAACACATGAATTTAATTGAAAATTCACGTTGAACACAACTTTTAAAATGCCTAACGGCATTCGAACGTGAAAATCTCTGTGAAAAAGTCTTACATTCAATTTCAGCACTTTCCATTTTCACGTTCTCTTTCGGATTTACACTTCCCGTAAAAAGTGGTGAATACGAGTTCACATATGTTCATTGAATATTCCATGCGAAATATTTGCTGTATCGTGAACACTTAATAAAACGTGTAAAAACAGTAATTTTTATGAATTTTTTTCGCAATTATTTAGAATTTTTAATTTTTTTTGGAATGGAAACACAAAATTTATTTTACTTTGCGTTGAAATTGTGCTTTGTTTAGTATACAAAATGTTCACATTCATTTTCACGTGAGGTGTATAGCTAGCTTAAGTTTACAATTAAAATAGTAAACCAACAAATTATTAAGGTAAACTTACCCCCATCCGGTGAATTTTTAAGAATTAGCTTCAAGGCCTTCCACTACATTTTAATTATATACATATAAACTATTTAAAAACTTATGGTATGCTTAAAAGTATTATTCAAATTTTATTTTGGTAATTATACCAACAATGAAGTACACCAACCACTTCTCATCGGTTAGAACCGAAGGATTGGAGCGTTTTTAAACGTATTTTTCGGTTAAATCTACCGACTTTTTTTTTGTGTGTAGTTTAACTGTGAAAATGTTGATTACGATAAATTTTTTTAAATAATTAAAATTTGAGCTTTAAAACAACTTGTTTCCTCACTTGTGCTAGTAAATATAATTCACTAGCACTCACCCGTGGCGTCGCACACGTAAAAAATGCAGTTATTTACAACAGAGAAGCGATATGGAAAAATATTACTCGCCTCCTGGTAAAATGCCCATTTAGGTTTTTTGCAGGGAATAATTTGATTAGTTTCGTTTGAGGTCTTATAATAAAATTAGCTAAATAACCAGGCGTTGCTCGGACATGTACTTATAGTAGTGAAAGTATATACATACATACATATATTGGCGCTACAACCCTCGAGGGTTTTGGCCGAGCTTCTTAATGCAATTATCATGGGCAAGTGTATATGATAATTGTGGACCTACAGTTTATTGCCGGTTCCGAACGGCGGGACTCCGCCAGAACTTGGCGAGAGAGTGGCGGCCTACACAGAAAAACAGAAAACCAATTTCTGCCTTGCCCCAGGTGGGAGTCGAACCCGATACCTTCCGATCGTGAAGTAGAGGTCTTAACCACTGCACCACGGCCGCCAGTGAAAGTACCCTTCGGTTAAATCTCCCCACCAGAGAACTGCATGAGAGTGGGTTTTTCTTTCCCTACGGGAAAAAAAAAATATTCCTTTAAAAAATGCGGAAGCATTTAAAATTAAAGGTTTTTGGCTGGTTTGTTCCTAATGTCATTGCAGATTTTTAAGTGGCCAAAACTAAAAAAATACGAAAGTTGGTCCATCCCCAACTTTAGAAGGCTCCACCCCCCCTCCCCTTTAGCCTTACACCACCCCCCCCCCCCCCTAGGGGTATACAACTTTATTTTGTCTATAAGAACCCACATATCAAATTTCATCATTGTAGCTTGGAGGAAGCGGAAGTTATGCCAAGTGTAAGAAAAAGGGGTTTGTGTCCCCCCACGCCCCCTACGCCTCTGATGGACCCCAAAATTTAATATAATGCATTGTCACCGGAGTTCTACCTGTGCTCCAAAGTTCAGCTCTATACCGACATATATTTATATATATATATATAGCAAGTTAATATAAGAGTTATAGAAATAATCTAAGCTTTTCTAAGCAAATCTGTTTACGTCATCGTTTAGTACTAACATTTATCTTAAAAAGAAGCTATTACGCTTAATTTTACAATTTTTTCTTTTGAATATATGAAGGGTTCAGTTTAGTACCAGTTTAGTAGTGAATTATATTTAGTTACATTGTAATAGAAATTGGTACTCCAAAAGCAAACCTATTGATCGTTATAGATTTTTTGATGCTGAACAAGATGGTGTCCACTCTATCTTGCTCTATCTCGTCTAGTTTTTCAAATTTGGGTCTAAACAAGGGAATTTTGCATATTGGGTATAAAATTAAAAGAATTTGAATTTTAATACTTTTTTCAAATGTTCATATCCTTGGAAATTGACATCGCAAATTTACAACCTACAGCTCATTTTTAAGTATAGTCATAATACTAAACGATTACATCAACAAAAACTTTTGAGCAAAAACCCCAAATCTCGTAATAGCTTAATTAATATTTCGAAATCTGCCATATTTAACTCTTTGATCCGGAATTCCTCAAAAACCTGACGTGATGGAAAAATTCCATCTTGTTAAAAATTAAGTTAAGTTTGGTTTATGGAGTCTCAAAACGTTCAAATTTTGCAGAGTAGTGTAATCATTGTTGATAATTTGTTAGATTTCATAAAAATTGTTTGTACGTGAACAAACTACATTTTTCGACTTTTTTATTCAAGTTGTCTCAATAGAGGAAACAACAACATTTTGGGGTGAATTCAAACTAGCTTTAATGTGAATCCTAACTCTAGAGTCAGTTAGTTATTCGGTACCAAAACACTGAAATCCTGAGCTTAAAATTTTAGCAACAGTATTCAGGCCTGCGCACACAGAGGCGTTATTCGTGCCGCAGGCGGTTTCGAAATTGTCAAAAATCATTAGGGGTTTTCACGAGGCCCTGTGTAACGGAGTAAAAAAGTAAAGTGTAAAATTTTGAATTTCTTTTTTCAAAGCATTTTGTTGTCAGAAAATTTTTTTATTTTACACTTTACTATTTTACTACGTTACTATTGTTTTTTCGAAAATAGAGCGTTTTTATACAGCCTGTTTCCATAGCAATACAATAAATAACAAACACAAAAAGCCAGTTTCAAAACCAATTCGAATCAGTTTGAAAATAAACTTTTTGACTGTTTCCATAGTAAGAAATAAATAACAAACAAACAGACTTTTTGGTTGTTTAAATCGGTTAAATCGCCTGTGTGTTTTCGAAGCTAGATTTTTTAAATATCGAATTGGTTTTGAAATCAGATAGCGAATATCGCCTCTGTGTACGCAGGAGTTTCAAGATTTAACTCAACCATTCTCAGAATACGGACATAATTTTTTAGGTCATTCGTTTAAAGCCAAAATTGACGAAACCAACTTTTATGTTTGAAGAGCGTACCTTATACAATGGACATGCCTCAATGGAAATTGTCATTGGTCAAGCTACGTGGGGTCGAAAGCATCGTGAGGTCGAAATTTTCCAACAATGTGATATTTCGATGGTCATACGGGCATACGACACCTCGTAACCAGAGCTGTGCGTGTACGATTACGATTACTTTTTGAATACGATCGTACTTTTTGTGTACTTGATTACAAAAGTAATCGATACCGCACAGCTCTGCTCGTAACTAACATTTTTTGACGTAAATAACTCAAAGAAAAAAAAATTGTTTACGAGGTATCAATTTATGACCATCGATTTGTATATTTTCCTCCCCGTATAACAAATGATAGAATTGTATAAATTATATTAATTTTTTGTTTGTTTTACAGAAACTGGAACATAAACAGTCAAAGTTAAAGCAACAGACTTCTCTACAAGCCAACAATGGACGTCTGTCGTTGTCTTTAGCTAGTGGATCGGCGGTGGCCATGGCGACATCGCCATTTAACCGATCTGACAGCGTGCTAAGCGTAAATTTGTCGCATGGTGCTGGCTCACTACAAGCTGTTTCCGGTATTAAATGTAAATTCTGCAATTTCACCTAACCGAAATAAAAAATTTTAAGTAAAGCTTTTTCACAGCGCCGCCAACAACACCTTCATCACAACTGCAACAGCTGAAGCAAATGGCACCTTTGGCCAGCGTTGAGAGACAATCGTCATCGCCGAACATATCATCCGATGACCAAAGTGAACCAGGTCGTTCGGCGCTGCTCGAGTCAATTTGTAAATTCAATCGGGCTTCACTGCGAAAAGTCCGCTCCAATGACTAGGACTGGGTTTTTTCTGCTGCACCACAGTCTATGCAAAGCTCAAAAAGAAATTTGCATTGCAATTTGGACCAAAACGGCTGTTATGTAATAACGGCGCCTAAATTATAATCGACTTAATATTACCTTGATGTTAACATACTCTCCAAAATAATTTAATTGTTGCACACCGAAGCCCACACTCATTGTTACGTACTGTTGGCAAAGTGTCCCAATTGTGCATTAAGCCCACTCACATTTACTATGAATAGCACAAGAAAGTATGTTATCCATTTATGGATTCCACGACTGAATTAATATATCCAAAGTGACCCTGCGTTCACCTGGGAATTGCACTTCTATTTCCTTTTGATGTTGTACAATTGTCTTCTCGTGTGTTCGTAGATGTTCTCTAAAATATATTTAAGTACTTACAATTTAGTTTGTCATACGCACAGTGAGATAACTACTTGGCGTGCAATATACATTGAAACTGGTTTTTATTTTTTCATTTGAACAAAGAATTTCGTTGGAATTAATTTTCAGATTGCATCGTTTACTAATTCAAGCTCTTGAAGTTGTGACCAAATTCCACCATAAACTTCACTATTCTAGGACTAAGACCAAAGTAGATTCTTTAGAAATAACATTTGGTAATGAAAAAAAATATAATTTTCAAAATCCTTAAAGTGCATTATCCGAGTTTTTGTTTTCATAATCATCCAAATTGTGCGACGGAAATCGTCGAAACCAGATAAAGTATAAATACTAATAGATATCCCAATATATATGTATGTCTTCTTATCACTCAGACCAAAAGAACAAATTATAAGACGCATTTTATAAAATTGATACCAAAAAATTATAATGGGTGGAAAAAAACTACCAACACAACTAATAGAACCACCGAAGGATACTTATCTTCATTAGAGTATTGAGTGCTCTTTAGCAGCACCTTAGCCTTCCCTAATGAGATGTTGACTTAAATGCAGTTATCCCCCCATTTGCGGAACCACAATAGTGGTGAAATTTGATTCGAAAATAGCGTGTTTTCACTTTAGATGTCCATTGTTAAGTTACATAGTTTATTAAGGATGCTTGTACGTTGCTATATCACAACAAAATGTGACATCTACTTTTTTAGTAACACACACAAAGCTGGGCATAGTTAATCGAGAATTTAACTTCGTTAACCCGGTAATAGTTAATCAAAAATTTAACTTCGTTAAATTAAAAAGTAAATTTCGTTGAAAGTTAACTTCGTTAAAAGTTAAATTTCCTATAGAAAACGAAAAAATATATTTTTTTTTTAAAAAAAGACATTTTAACTATATTTAATTGAATGCCTGCACTAACAGACCCTTTTTCCAATCGGGTTCAGCAATGCAAATTTGCTTTAAAATAAATTATACAAATTTTTATCAAAAACAAAATATCGTCAATGAAACAATTTATTTATATTCATATGAAGGCATACAAGTTTTATTAGAATATTAAATAATAATAATGAAATTAATGAAGTTTGGTTAAGAACAAATAGCACAGGCTATTCTAAACACAATGGCGTTCTCAGTTTTTCGCCATTTTGAGAAACTTGAGAAATGGAAAATACGATGTAAACATCCTGACTATGTAAACCTCGCGTAATGGCTGAGAACGCCATTGAGCTTAGAATGTTCTATAGAATATAGAACACTTCGAAATATATCGGCCTGTGTATTTAATTGTTTTGTGAAATAATTTTTAAATTAAGTGTCAATATCAGTTCGAAAATAGTATAAATTCTTAATTTTAACTTTTTTATATTTAATAATAAAAAAAAATTTTTGTTTTAAAGTTAACTAATGCTAGTTAATTGAAGAAATTTAACTTAACTGAATGAAAAAGTTAATGGTTTTCGAAATTAACTGAAATGTTAAAAGTTAATCAACAATTTAACTTCGTTAATTAACTATTAACTAGTTAATGCCCAGCTTTGAACACACAAGTAAGCCATTTGCTAAAAAAAAAAGCGTACATGTCACGTTTTGTAACGATAATCCGCACCTACCAAATATTTTCTTAATGATCAGCCTGGAAGGAGTAGACTGTATTAATTCACAGTTTTTTTTTTGGCCCTTATGCATTTTTGTGGAACTAATTATGTTGTGAAAAGCAATAGTCGCTTAAGTTGACTTAGGAGTTAATAAAATAAAAATAAACCATTATGTATACGAAAAGTTATGAAGAGTAGTGTTCTGAAACATTTTTAGAAGAACTCCATAATGGTTATCTAGAATCTGTGTTTTGGACTTTTTGACCACAGAATTAATCACGTAAATGGAGGGATTATAAATGAAAATTGACTATGCACTCCAAAAGGGCTTGCAAAGGGGCTTGTCTAAATTCATCATAGTATTGCCTATTTGTTCAAAACTATTGTGAAACTATTTATTTGGAAAATTTGTACTATAGATTTATATTAAAAAATACTATAAATATGTATGTAATTAACTATTTAATGTGTAAATAAATTATTTATCAGTCATTGTCATTATGAATATATTAAGGTGGCTGCCTACACACTTACACCACACTATGTCCCATTGTGATACCACTGGATCAGGATTCAGAAAGAATGATCCCAGCAAAGCCTTCCTACAACGAGACAGCGCTGAACAGTGTAACTCGACCACGATTCACGTTTTCGCTGATAGTTGAAAACGTGATCAGCGGCTCGATTCTCAAAGTTTGCTTCACATAACTTTATCGATTCTCGTTTTACTTTTATCCAAAAACACTTTCCGAACCCTTCCGCGATTTTATCCAGTGTGAAAAAGCACTTTCCGAAAACTTCGCGATTGTGAACAATTAAAATTGTAAAATTTTGTGTGTTTTAATTCAATGATTACAAGATATTTCCTTCTTGACGAAAGCGATGAGGCAGATAGCCAGGCAGCGAGGGATACTAACGGATGCTTCAAGTCCATTGGAATTGCGTGAAAGGAGGTGCTGCATGTTGCACTATCATCCAGTAAGGCCGAAAGAATTGCTCATTCATTAGCAACTGCCTTCGAAGTGGAACAGGAAGGCTCAACAATCGCTCCTGCGCAAAACGTTCAACATTATTCACTCCAGCCAACTGCGCCATTACTGTTTAGCATAGCAGGCAACTTGTTCCATTGTTTTTGTTTTTGTTCCTTCCCATGTTCAGGGTTTTGCAATGCATTTTTTGCAATCCACGAATGCTTCTCCATGAACTCATTACTTATATTTGCCCTTGATTGCTTTGTTGAACCCTAAAAAATAATTTTATTGAATCAAAGTTCAACAATAAATATAATTTACAATTTATATCTTGAAATTTTTCTAGCAATCACTTTTTTGGCTTGAAAACTTCTTAAAACAAGTGAAAACGACATGTAAAGTGATGTCGTGCGCTGCAATCGAGAATTGAAAAGTTTTCGAACGAGAATTGGTTTACGTGAAGCAAAAATGATGTGCAGAACCTCGTTTTCGTTGAATATCGAGGCATACGATTGCGCCCCAGTAGCAGAGCAGATGCGTTTGATTTGAACTGGAGAATCCAATTTTTTATCGCACCGAACCAAACCAGATCTATTTCTAATATCATTAATAAGGATATTCATTTAAAGTGGGAAACCCCTCGAAAACGCGCAGTTGCTTAAAAGAACTGTCAAATTTCATATATTTTGACTGCTCATCTGCACAACTGAATCGTTTCCGAGGGGTTTCCCACTTTAAATGAATCGCCCTAATATATAGAATATATCGTCGTCATTCTAACAGAAATCACTAAGTTAAAATTTATAGTTTTGAGATATTTGCGTTCAAAGACAAAAATTTTCCATACCGGACACGCCTCCTTATGGGCGTTACAAACGTTGTGTCAAAGTTAGTATTAGAGCCCGACCGATAAGCATTTTCAGGCCGAAGCCGATGCCGAAGGTCAATTGGCAGCCTATTACTTCGGCCGACGCTGAAGGCCTATACCGAAGCTGAAGCCGATACTTAAATAAAAACCCTTTAAAAACTTGTTTTTTTCGTGTATTTTCATTCAAATTCGAGTATATAAATACACATTTAGTTTTTTAAGGAACTAAAAATTTATTTAAACAAATAATAAAAGTAACCAAAAGAATTCACAAACAAATTTGGGCCTCCTAGGTCAAAACTAACAGGAGCCTCAAATTATTCCATATATCCCATGTAAGAACAATTGGATTTTTTTAAAATCACTTTTAAAAATTTGGAGTAAAGCTTAAAATAATGGGAATTTAGAAGAAATGGTAGAGAATTCTTCAAAGAATAAATCCATCTAAGTAGCTGTTTTTTAAGGACTCCCCAAATCCGTCAGGTGATGGGCAAAGAATGTTGATGGTAAAAACCACCTGTGAAGCTTTGAACTTTAACCCCGTGCCACGCAATTTGAGGCGAGATTCACTCAATATTCGATGATTACTAATTTAAATTATAATCATATTTTTTGTTTTGTGGGCCTCTTATGTCCCATTGGAAATTCCATCAATTACACAATTTTCCTTCAAGTCTCAAGAAAATCAGTAAGACCGTTTAGATGCGATGTGGGCTAGAAAACCGTATTGTAAAAAATTAGTTTTGGTTTTCGGTGTCGCAAAAAAAAGGAAAAAAATTGAAAAGCTTCGACCAAAACTTCGGCCATTTTTCGGAAAAACCGAAGCCGAATGTGCATTTTTAGCCGAAGTTGATGCCGAAGCCGATTAATCGGTCGGGCTCTAGTTAGTATACCCTGCCACAGTGAGTGGGGGGGCTGTAGGAAATATCGCCCAAAAACAAAAATGAAAAATCGCCCAAAAATTTTTCATACAATATTGGGCGATTTTTCATATGAAAAATCGTCCGATTTTTTGTTAAAATTTTTTGCCTGTGGCGCTTCTACAGCAAAAAATCCCGCGATTTTTTTGGTAACATTTCTCGCCCGTGGCGCTAACTCCCCACAAATAGTACATCACACCTATTCCATACATTTCCCATGTCATTAAATTAACATCGCTCTGTTTGTATATATACTCGGTGGCCCTAAAAAGGGTCGAATCAAAAAACAAATCTCTGAACATACCTTTTCAAATGCACCACCTGATTAACATATGGTAACACAAAGAAGAAAAAGAACAAAGTTTAACAAAATATATAGTCGCCCAAAACTTTTTTTGTATGAAAAATGTTTGGGCGATTTTTCATTTTTATTTTAAAGGAAAAATCGCCCAAAAATTTGGAAAAATCGGCCAACAATTTTTTATATTATATTTTTGGGCTTTTTATTTTTGGGCGATTTTTCCAAATTTTTGGGTGATTTTTCCATTTCAGTTTTTCCCTTTTTTTTTGGGTGATTTTTCCTTTTTAATTTTTGGGCGATTTTTCATTTTTGTTTTTGGGCGATTTTTCATTGGGCGATATTTCCTACAGCCGAGTGGGGGGTACAACTAGAGGGTGAACTATCTTTAAAGTAATCGTACTCAAAACATTTTTAGTACGATTACTCAAAATTATATGAGTACGATTACTTTAAAGTAATAGTACTCAAAACATTTTTAGTACGATTACAAGTAGTCGTACTCAAAAATTTTTTATTACCATTACTTGTAATTGTACTCAAAAAAGTTTTTGTGTATATATTTTTGTACACACGGTTAAATTTAAAAAAAAGTTATGTGTTTTAAAATTTTACTGTTCTATATTTCACTAAGCTCTGATATTTCATATTAGGTTGAACCGAAATAAAAATGTAATACTTAATCCAATAAATACCAAGGAATAAAAAATGTTGTAATCAATTATATGTAATCGTGCTCAGAAAAATTTGTAATCAATTTTGTAATCAAATTTTTAGTACGATTACAGTAATGAAAAATTTTTAAGTACGATTTCAGCAATCGTAATCAAAATCAAACCGTTCGGAACCGGCATTAAAACTGTAGGTCCACAATTATCATATGGGCAAGTGTATATGATAATTGTGGACCTACAGTTTTAATGCTGGTTCCGAACGGCAGGACTCCCAAAGAAGAACTTGGCGAGAGAGTGGCGGCCTACACAGAACAACAGAAAACCAATTTCTGCCTTGCCCCAGGTGGGAGTCGAACCCGATACCTTCCGATCGTGAAGCAGAGGTCTTAGCCACTGCACCACGGCCGCCACTTAACGAATATATGGAGAATAAATTAGTGTCGATTGAGACGTGTCTCAGTTCCTAGCTAGAATGTTTGGATGAAAAGTAAGCTTCTGCTTGTACTAATTTTCGAAATTTCATCTTTTACTGCAGGGATATTCAAATCATTGTGAATGTTTGCATTTCGTATATACCAAGGGGCTCTGGCAATTTGTCTCAGGATTTTAGATTGGGCTCTTTGGAGGTTTTCCACATTTGAGGGAGAGGCTGTACCCCAGAGCTCAATTCCATATGTCCATATGGGTTTTTATCACACTTTTGTATATTTGGACTTTGTATGTGAGACTTAGCTTGGATGCTCTTGAGATTAGCCAATTGAGTTCCAATTGCTTTAATTTTGGATTGAATGTGTTTGGGAGTCGGCGATCGAGGTCCTTATATGACACACTCAGATGAAATCTAGAGCGTTAGTACATAAAAAATAAAAAAAAGGCTTCAAAAAATATGCATCCATTCAAAAGTTGCAGATTTTTTGCCACTTTTACCTCAAAAAAAGTCCACTGTGCGCCGTGTACCACTAGTCTGTCGTCGAATTTATTTTCTACATTTCATTTGTGAGTGAAAAAAAGTGGTAATAGTGAAAAATCCAAATTAATATATTTGCATTTAAAACAAAAGAAATCATGGATGAGGATCGAAATGTTGATGTAAAGTGAAAAAATTTGAATAAAAATTAATGCTGCAAAAAAATTAATGCTAAATGCTCTACATTTAGCGAAATATACAATTTTTTACTCTTGACTTAAATAGAAAAAAAAATATTTTTTTGATTGTTTTTTTTTTGTAAATTTAAAAAAAATTGCAATCATTTGCAATACTAACGGTTAAAAGCATGTGGTAGAGCAACATATTCTGCACAAAAGCTAACCAGTTTCATCGGCTTCTGCCTGCCCCTGCTGAAAAAAACTCATTAAACCCTTAAAAATTTATTGTGATGTTCGGGTTATTTACTTTGTTCGGACCGCTAATAAGAAGGCGTGACCGGTATGGTATAGTATATATATATTCTTGATCAGTATCGAAAACTGAACCTACTAGCTATATCGGTATGTCCGTATATCTGTCTGTCCATTTGTTTGTCTGTCCTTCCCATTTATTGGTAAGCTCGATTATAGGAGCTAGAATTAATCTAGCCGGTCCTTACTTTTATATTTTGTAGGTCCTAGAATGAGTTGGTATTGAAAATGGACTGAATCAGGTAAGTAACATGCCTACCTCCCATATAATTGAAAAATCTAAATTCGCTAAAATAGTACCAAACTTGATAAATTTAAAAAATTTTTTGCAATTTTTTAAGTAGAACAAGTGCACAGTGCGACGAAGCAAAAACAATAACAAATTGTAAATGTTTGGAGTGTATAATTTACGGGAAAAATAATGGTAAGTAATTTTTTAAAACTTCAAAATTGAGGTTTTGGCTAGAAAAAGTGGTAATTTTTTCCATAGTGCATACACAGAAAAAAAATGGGCGGTAAAATTAACCGATAAAAGTGATTGACGTACAAAATTTCAAAATTTATGAAAATTGTAAATTTTTTAACCGAGCTCGTAGGTAGATTTTACCGACAAAAAATGGTAAAAAAAATATAGTTGAAATTTTTTTGACATGCAATCTTTTTTAAAGGTATGTTTTCCCCTATCAAATGCATAAAATCCAATAATAATTGTATTTTTGAAGAATTATAATGTACATGAGAAAAAAGCAAAATGCATAAATGCGATTTAAATGGTTTTAAGAATTGATCTAGAAAAACTGGGAGACACGGGTACTTTTTTTAGCCCCCTTTAACAGAATCTGTCGGTTCCGATCATGTGCGTTTTTTAGTGTCAACTTAGTAGATTACTAAAGTTAAGTTGGAGCTTAATTTGACTATGAATATGGGCCAATATGATTAAAAAAAAAGTGTACGTACATCAAATGATTTAAATAAACCTTACATTTTCTTTTATAGAAATTGGTTTTGCTTTTTCATTTCCAAAAGCTCACCTTATTAGACGACGTAATACTTTCCGTAACTAATAACCATGTTAACGTAGTCATTCTCGTTTTCATCCGCTATTGGTCCAATTAATCGGCGCTTATTGGGGTTTTGTTTTCCTTTTGCAGACAGTGGAAACTGTCATTGTCGCTCCGCAAGATTCTTGTACTGCCTCCACAGTAGGAATTACCCCTGGCTTCAACGGAAACCCCTTCTGTGTTGAGAATCCCATTTCAAAATGTTTAATTAAAACAAAAACCGATTTAACTTATTAAATGGTTTCTTTTATTAAGCAACTCAAACTCATAAGTAAATAATTTTGATTTGTTTGCGTAATTTTAATAATTTTGAATCGTATTTCTACTAACGACTAATTGAGACAGTAGTAAATCCATTAATCTGGTAGCACTATTGGGAAACCAATTAGGCTAAATTTGTGGCAACGCTTGCATTTTTCTGCCAAATTAACAAGAAATATCTGCTGACTGCATGCTAGATAACGGTAAACGGCCTCATGTCGTTATCTAGTATTCTATGTATCTTGTGGTGGACATATGAAATTTCTCGTATATTACCCCATAATTATAAAAAGCTATTATCTGGTCATGCACGTTATGCCTATTTATTATACCCCCACACTCACTGTGGCAGGGTATACTCACTTTGTCACAACGTTTGTAACGCCCATAAGGAGGCGTGTCCGGTATGGAAAAGTATATATATTCTTGATCAGTATCACCTCCTGAGTCGATTTCGCGATGTCCGTCTGTCTGTCCGTCCGCACACGATAGCGGTCGCAGTTTTGGAGATATCGACTTGAAACTTTGGGTACATGTTTTTCTCGTGAATACTGAGATCAAGTTCGAGAATCAGCCAAATCGGACAAAAACTGGGCGTGGCTCCCATACACCGAAAAAAAAGGTAAAAATTTTTTATTGTTGTATTCGATTGGAAATGTTTAGAAACGTATTTTTGACATGGTCCGAGGTTCCGAAGCCACATATATAAGGGTCTAAATGGGGTCTTGAGACCAATTTTTTTTTTTTTTTGTGGATTTAATTGGAAATTTTTAGAAATGGATTTTGGACATGGTCCGGGCTCCAAAACCACCTATAATTGGCTCAAAATAGGGTCTTGAGACCACATTTTTATATGTTCGAGGTACTTCTTCCTACTGTGTGGGGGTATTTCAACTTCGGTATAGCCGAAGATAGTCCACTCTCTAGTTTTTTTTTATATTAAATCCATCAAATTAATTAATCTTTTAAAACACGAATCGTCCAACATACGCAATGGTCGTCCTTTTTTATGACCCTTATATTAACTTGCTTTGGGTGGACTCGCCGCAGATTTGAGGATGTATATATATATATATATATATAAATATTAAGGCATTCAATACCGGGATCCCGAAATCCCGGGATACCGGAAGCCCGGGATTTTCAGTCCGGAATCCCGGGATTCAAAAATGCATTTTTTATGCATTGTTGAAGATATTTTTGACGTTTTTCCACATAAAATACTTTCGTGCATTTACTTTCAATATAATTGGTAAATTTAAAAATCCCACTTTTGTCAATAACGGTTAACAAACAATGCCAAGAACTCGATTTTCATGAAAACGGAAATAGGATGGTTGCGCTTTTAGGTATCGATTTATTCAAATATTATTTGTTTTGTTTAATGTAATATTTATTAAATATGTTTTCTTTGTCGAATTAAACTTAAAATATTGTTGCAACAAATTTTTCTTTAATTTTATATTAACTACTGTATTTAATTGGAAAATCCCGAAAATCCCGAACAATATTTTAAATTTAATATTTTAAAAAACTTGTTGTTTACTCTTTTTTATATAACCCTTATATTAACTTGCTTTGGGTGGACTATACATATATATATATATATATCCTCAAATCTGGAGCGAGCTTTTCCATACACTTCCACATAAGCTAGAGAGCTGAAATTCGGTACACATATAGAACTCGGTTGACAATGCATTCATTTTGGGGTCCATCAGAGGCGTAGGGGGCGGTGGGGGTACTCAAACATGGCATAACTTCCAATTCCTTCAAGCTACAATGATGAAATGATAGGTGGGTTTGGGGGTGTGGGGGCAAAGGGGAGCGGATGGAGCCAATTTAATGTTTAAAGTTTAAAGAACGGAAGTTATTGTTTTTTGGTGGCGGCATTTTAAACGAAGTGCACTCCTTGCTGTCCACAACTAAACTAAATTCTAGTTTTCAAATCAACATCGGAAATAATAGCACATTTGACAAATCAATGCAAATTTTTTTTTTAAATATTCTTACAAAAAATTTTTAGCTTGAAGAAAATATTTTAAGACAAAAACATTTCTCCCACCAAAAAGAATGCTACACATTGCGGCACGCAGTGTTTCGAATGAGAGATCTAGCTGGACAAAACTAAAACTGGGAATAGCATAAATGTTTGGGTGCAATACTTCAGAAATTGTCCAATTAGAATGAAACGGTATGTTTTTTTGTTATTTGGCAACCCTGGAAGCATGGGGGAGCACTCAAAGTTGATATTTCTTTAAAACCAATAAAACAAACAAAAAAGGTGTAAGTCTATTAATTTGTCTTAAAATAATATGGTGCATGAAATCGGTCTGTTTTCAATTGGAGGTAAGTGCTGAAAGTATGTACTACATTTAAAAAAAGAAAATAATTAAAAATTCATTTCGCAATATTTTTTTTTAAATCGTAGAAAAAGTAGTAAATTTGCATTGTTTAGATTTTTTCTTATGCCACTTTTTTGGATCCTCTAAAACCTTACTACAGAGAATTACATGTATTATCAGCATGCAAGATCCCGGATCTCGTGCGCGCTATGAGTTCCAGAGTCCGTCCGTATATATGAGTTTTGCTCGATAGCTGCCGTAATTTTTGAGCTATCGACTCCAAATTTTGGCATTCCTCTTCATTCCATTTTCGTTTCATTCCAGACATAATTTCTAACCAAATACAAAAAACCGGGTCCAAATCGGTTCAGTATTGCTCAAGATAAACGAAAAAAAACGAATTTTGGGAGGCCATTTTGGGAGGTAGGTGTGGTTTTTGTCCGATGTTGTCCATATTCAAGGGGATTTCCAAACTTTGGAGTCGATAGCTCAAAAACTGAATATTGCTATGAGTGAGTGGGCGGTGCCACGCCTACTTGTCCAATAAAAAATTAAAATAACGATGCTTATTTATGCTTAAAAAGTAGAAAACAACAATTTAATGTCCAAGGCTTACTGATCAAGGCCATTGAGCTGAGGTTGGAAAGTCAGAGAAAGCGCGTGTCGTGGGACAGTGCTTCCTAAGACCGGCCATGCGTGACGTAGAGTCACATCCTGCTCGAGGTGCCCCTGCTTAAAACTAAAGATATCGGATCTAGAGAGGTAAACTCGATAAAACCCGCAATCCTAGGTGTTATACGTACCGTGCGGAGGGACGAATGGCACTGCGTTAGTGTGTCTGTCTACGGTGTACTCCAGATAACAGGTGACCTCTGGGTTTAACTAGCCTTGCCGGGGTAGCGGGGTCCCGGTCGACTTTCTGTCCTCCGTTTTCGTGGGATCATTTATGGGGAAACAAGCAGGTAAAACTGTCTGGCGGGATGTTACCGCAATGGAGGCGGCTAACCGATTGGAACATAGCGTTAGTCGAGGAGGTAGGGATGGCCATCGCCACAAGAGTCCCAAGCGAGCACCACTTGCGCTGGTGAGGGGTCTGGATGGAATAGGAGGGGCCAGGATGTACCGTCTGGGAGTGTATCAGCCACGGACATCGCTGCCGGAGGTGTCGGCTCGCCCGTTGCGGCGAGATTTCGTATCGTCAAGTCTGGTACGGATCGTGCTGCAGGGCGGCCCGACGCATCTGGGATGGCTCACCAAAAAGCGGTGGCGGGGATAGTACCCGCGCCGAGAGGAGCATCTACTTCAGACCCGGTATGATGCTGCTGGACTGTGAGACTCCGCAAACCGCGGAGTGGATCAGGAAGGTAGTGTCTAAGCTGGGGACGTGGAAGGGGGTAGAACTGACGGTCCGGTCTAGGGGAGAAATCCCGAAAGAGGGGATCGTCACGGGGTTTCTACCAAGGAGTGCGAGACTGCAGGTGATAGCCTTCATACAAATGTATGGAAGACGCTCTGCTGTCGGGAGGATGGTGGTGGCCAGCTCCTGAGGGTGAGCATCGATGAGGCGTCATACGAGGCCATCCTAAAGAGTGGCGGGCAGATGAACTACCGCTTCGGGAAGGTCTCGGCTCATCTGCAGAGGAGACCTGTGGTGGTTGACGCTGGAGCGACCCCTGACCCTCCGATGGAGGAAGGGTCGGATATTGATGAGGAGGGCAGTGAATGTAATATCACTGTCCTCAGCGTCTTGGATCCTACAGAGGAAGAGGAGGAGAGGTTGCTGCTATCCGGGGCGTCGGCTCCGGAGTCGTCATGATGGACGACAGCAGCGGGGGGGTCAGTGCCAGGTTCGCCCAGGTGACCATCCACCACGCTAAAGCAGCTTCGGCTGTAATCGCGAGGATGTTTGCCAAACAACATCTTGTGGCGGCACTGATCCAGGAACTTTGGATCTATGGCGGACAGGTGAGAGGACTGATAGGTGTAGGGGCCCAGGTATTATGGGATACCAGGGTGAAGGACCCTAAGGCTTGCATGTTACTGAGGGATACAACTAACAACTTTTGTCTTTCAGAATTCCTGACCAGGGACCTAGTGCCGATTCAGACTCTGCTTAATATAGGCGGAACAGATTGGACGGTGGTCATAGCGTCGGCGTACTTCCCGGGTGATGAGAAGGAAGTTCCACCACTAGAGGTTCAGCGGCTTGTGGAGCATACCACTACTCCTAGGGTGCGATGCAAATGCCCATTTCACGATATGGGGTAGCACGAATTGCAACGGCAGGGGTGAGTACCTTCTTGAGTATATCTTTAACACTAACCTAGAAATTCTTAATGTTGGGGATAGTTCCACTTTTGTGACAAGGGTTAGGCAGGAAGTGTTAGACATAACACTGTGCAGTCAAAGCATCAGTAGACATATTAGAAATTGGAGGGTATCGGACGAACCCTCAATGTCAGACCATCGTATAGTGGTATTTGACATTGTAGGCAGTAGACCAGGGGTGCCCACGCCATATGCACTTCACGCACAATTGTTATTGTAAAAGCACTTTTGGCATAGGCTGTGCATTCTAGCAATCACACATAGCACTCCGTGCTAAGCTATACGAAATACACAAACAATTTTGCCTAATTTGCCAGAACAATTTGTGATAGAAGAAGGATTGAGTGGGCAATTGGAACCATTCACTCATTCATTGGAATCTTCAGGTGTAGGTGGCATATTTCCGGCCCAGAAGGGAGGGCCTGAAATGATACATCAGATTAGAAGGATTTCTACAAGCAGCCTGGCCTTATGATACATACCTGGCGTAGTGCTAAAGTTATTTTTATCCCGAGGATGGGGGAGAAGGATCCTACTCTACCAAAATCCTTCAGACCAATTTGCTTGACGTCGTTTCTTTTAAGAACGATGGAAAAAGTAATAGATAACTATCTTCGAGAAAAAGTTCTGGTCAGGAGGCTGGTGAGGAGGACCCTTCACCACTGGCAACATGCGTATAGAGCGGGCGGGTCAACGGAAACTGCTCTATTCCAGTTGTCTGGGTACATACAGAGGGCCTTGGACATAAAGGAAATAGTAGTGTGTGCATTCCTCGACATAGAAGGTGTGTTTGACAACACCTCCCATTAGGGCGTTTTTTATTTATTTATTTATTTTTAATTTTTAAGCCTAGTACAAAAAGATATAAATCTTATTAATAGCACTAGGTACACAGAGCGTTAAATTACATTGAACCCGACCTGCGGGTATGATTACAAATGATTTAAAACGATGATTACAAAACATTTAAATAATAAAAATAATAATAATGAATAATGTGTAATGTAAATTAAACAATAGAAAATTCCATTTGAATTATAACTTAAGGAGAAATAAAAATAAGCATTATGGGAAACAAGAGTGAAAACAGGAGCATTACAATTATACAATTAAACAAGAACAATAGACAAAAATTATTGCAAACAAATGGTGTTATTATTTTGAATAAAAGTACTTATATAGGTCATTTTTAAATTGAATTGCGTTGCTAATATTTTGTAAGTGGTGTGGTAGGGAATTCCAAAGGCGTATTGAATACACATAAAACTGACGCTCAGACGTCAAGTATACATATCTCAGTGGAACTACCTTCCTGCCCCGATTTGATCTTAAAAATTGAATTCTTCTGAAAAGATAATCCGGCTCTTTGGTATAAATTACTTTGTGCAGCAAGATTAGAGTTCGAATTTTTAAAAGATTATTGAATGTTGTGCCAAACAATTGTTTTGCAAATTGCGATATATGATCTGCTCGTTTTAAACCAAAGACATAACGAGTGATATTGTTATACAAAACATTTAGCTTTTTATTGCTGATTGCAACGCAATTTGCAAAAATTTCACAGCCATATAATATTATCGGTACTAGGTAGGTCTTTGCTAATAGAAGTCTGATTCTGCGAGGCGTAAAGTACTGCGTAGCCCATAATGTACGTAGCATCCCATAAACTTTGCCTATTGTGGTATTGATATGTTTAGACCACGTAAGTGTGCTATTAAAAGATATGCCTAAGTTTGTAGCAGAATCAACAATATTTATACATGAAGTGTTGAGGACAATTTTTGGGACATTTAGACTATTAACATTTTTCCTACATATTATCACAGATTTCGATTTTTTCGGGTTAATGCAGAGACCGTTGACTGTTGCCCATTCAAAAACTCGCTGGAGATTTGCATTCAATTGTTGCACACAACTGTCAATCGAGTCAGATTTACAGCTTGTATATAGTTGCACATCATCTGCATACATGTGGACTTTACAATTCAAACAGCTAGGAAGATCGTTTATATATAATGAAAAGAGCAATGGTCCCAGGATGGATCCTTGAGGTACCCCTCTAGTGACTGGAAGGAAATTTGAAACCATACCATTGAGGTACACCGCCTGTGATCTACCAGTTAGATAGGAAGAAATTAGGCGAATAGCAGTATCAGAGAAGTTAAATAATTTCAGTAGTTTTATCTTTAAAACCTCGTGATCAACAGTGTCGAAAGCTTTAGAGTGATCCAACAGAACTAAAAAGGTAATTTCATTATCATCAAGACATCCTCTAATGTCCTCCGTGACATCAATCAGAGCAGTGACACAACTATGCTTTGTTCTGAAGCCTGACTGCCTATCGGTTAACAGGGCATTTTTAGCCAAAAAAATATTCATTTGCTTATGCATTAAAGACTCAAGTGCTTTTGACAAAAAAGGTAAGATGGCAATTGGTCTAAAATCATCACTAGTCTTTGGAACCGGAATAATTTTAGCCTGTTTCCAATTTACTGGGAAATAAGACGATGTTACTATGGTATTGAAAAAGTGAGTCACAAACGGTAGAAGTTTTGGTATCAAGGCTTTGAAAATAGTTGGATGGATTTCATCAAATCCAATTACACACGATTTGACGGCTAAAATGCTATGCAGAACGTCCAGCTGGGTAAAGCAATCAAAACTAAACTTGTTATCTGGATTCAAACCATTGCTAGAGTTTGTATAGTGATTTGAATTAGATGTGGGCATTGAAACATTTACAAAGTTATTGTTGAGTTCATTGACATTGACGTCATTAGTGGTACATGAAGCAGATTTGTGAATACCAATTTGTTTTATAGTCTGCCACGTTTGTTTACTGCCTATTGCTGAGTTGAATTTGGTTTCGTAAAAATGAGTTTTTGCTTGTCTGATTTCCTTTACAACTTGGTTTTTAACTTTCAGATAAAGTGTGTGCAACTCCGTTGTTTTAAATCTTTTCCATCGATTATAAGTCGCATCGCGAGTCTGCATTAGATTTTGTATGTCTGCAGTGAACCATGGTGGTTGCTTGGATTTTGTGCGCATTGACTTTAATGGAACATACCGATTAAATAAATCAACGATATTGTTTTCCAAGAAACTTAATTGATCATTTACAGATGACATATAACAAATTTTAGTCCATTCAATACTTTCAAGTTCCGTATTTAACGATGTATAGTCAATGTTTTTAAAATCACGATAGGTTATTAATTGTTCGGAAGTTTGTAATTGAAAATCATAAGTTAAATAAATCAAGTCGTGTTTGGAAAACAATGGAATGGACAGTTGGTCATATAAAAGTATTTTTGAGCGTTCACTGACGAAGAAAAGGTCCAATAACGTATTTGTTGTATTAGTAAAATGAGTGGGGGTAATATTGTTAACGGATGAAAGCCCTAGGGATTCCATAGCATCAGTTAGGTGGCTCTCAATCAGCGTGTTACTATTAAAGTCACCAGATATAATTACGTCAGAGTATGAAAGGGTCAAGGATTCAATTTTATCAAGAAAAGTTGAAGTGTCATTAGAGCGATGGGGTCTATACACATTACCAACAAGAAGCTTTTTGGATTCATAAATCACATCAAGGAACAAGTATTCGATGACGTCATTAGAACTGGACTTGCAATTCACTTTACATACAATACCATCCCTCACGAAAATAGCAACACCACCAGCATGACCTAGCCTATCCGCACGAAACATTCTATATCCATTAATCTTAAATAAGTTATCGTGAAAGCAAATTTGGAACCAAGTTTCTGAAACACAGATCACATCAACGTTGGAGTGCTCAAAAATATAACGAAACTCATCGATTTTGTTCGTCAGGCTCTGGGCGTTGATGTGAACAATTTTAATACCTTGCCTCTGCCTACATAAGATCCGTACCATACTAAACGCACTGTCCTTGGAATTACCACGGATATTATTTCGGGAATTCATTGATTTTAGAGGGGTAAACTAATATAAAAGCAACGCCTGCAGTTGTGTGCGAACTTTTGAAAATTGAATATTGTTTCGAGAAAGTTTGGTTATGAATGATAAGAATAATAAGAGTATAAAATAAGATAGTAAAAATAAAAAGAATAAAAATAAAAGAAAAAATAGGTTGTATATTAATACTGGGTGGCAGCACTACTACTTGCGATATCTTCATTCCTGTTCTCATTGAGAGACTCTCTACGAAACATATCAACATTGTTGCTTTGCTGATTTTGAGTGGAGACATCCACATGTGAACCAACAAAAAAGTCGAGTTGTTCAGCGGAGTCCATGCGAAAGGCTTTGTCGCTGTCGGCTCTCTTAACATATACCAGCCCCCGCATCGAAAAAGCAGACGTCAACTGATTTAACTTTTTAAGACGTATTGCTGCTCTTAGTATAGTGAAGTTTGGCTTGGTTAGACATTCATTCACATATATTGGCGCATTCGAATCGAAGCCAATGTGATGCAGTCGCATAATGTCTTTGGTATTACGTTTGAATATAGCGATTGATCTTAAAATATTGTTTTTATCAATTGGCGAAGTTAGTTTTACAACAACAACGCCGTCGGGAGATTCACGTTCGCGTTTGTTATCTTTTTTATTGTTGGTGTTTAAACGAAAAATGTTTTTAATATTTGGTTCATTTGTTTTTATTGTAATGCACAAATTAGCAAAAATATCGAAGAGATTTTCGCGCTCGTGGTATGGAATACCATTTATACGTAAGTCACATGATATAGCTGAGTTTTCTTGACGGGCTAGCTGAGATTTCAATAGGCATATATCAGCTTTCATTGCATTCATCTCGGACGCAACTATTTCTAGTTGGTTCACTCTCTCAGTGATTGCACATAAATCACTTTTGATGGCGGCAACGTTTGACCGGAGCTCCTCAAGAATTCTGCGCTCGCTTTCTTCAATTCTTGCAGTTATCATCTCGTTCTGTTTGGTGAGCAATTCGTTTTGCTTGGAGAACCGTTGGTCGATGAGATGCAATAGCTTCGGCGACGAAGCATAGTCGGACATTCTAGGTGTTTTCGAGAGAGGTGACGCTTGAGCAAGAGAGTTTGCATCGCGAGCGCGCTTTATTGTTGATGGTGCATTGGCCATTGTTGTTGTATTTTCTTTCGTTGTTTTTCGCTGTGTTCTTATTTTTCTTCACAGCTGTTTGCGCGGGATTTGTTTATATATATTTTTTTCTTTCTTACTTTCTTTCAATAACAGAAATATTCGAAACTTGTTGCAAGTTTTATTAAGCTTGATTTGAACACAAGAACTTCAGATTGATTAATGCTAATTAGCACGATCTTTTTGAGAAAATTGTGTCGAATTATTATAAGTAGTTAATGATTTGTTAGCAAAACTTTAAGAGCGCACAAGATACACGACTCAACTCCTTGACGTTTTCTGACGTTTTTAGACATGCCTTGCTAGGTAAAGGGGTGGACACAACTCTGTGCCATTGGGTCGAGGAGATTTTAGGCACCAGGTCTGTCGAATATCAAACTGGCCTTAACACCACTGAGGCAGTAACCACGAGGGGTTGTCCCCAGGGGGGCGTGCTTTCGCCTCTCCTGTGGAGTTGCTCCTCAGCAAAAATACTGATATGGGATTTACGTGTCAGGGGTATGCTGATGACATCGTCATAATGGCTAAGGGTAAGTACGAGGAGGCCTTATGTGATATAATACAGAGAGGTGCAAATGTGTGGGCTGAACATTAATCCAGCAAAAACCACGATTGTACCGTTTACATTGAAGAGGAAACTACAGTACTGGAGGCCAATTCGGCTGTCCGGGAAAGTTATAGAGAAACAAACGGAAGTGAAATATCTGGGATTAACACTAGATAGTAAGCTCACGTGGAAGATACACACGGAGTTAGTAACAAAGAAGGCCATTAGAGCTCTCATGATGTGTAGGAGCATAGCTGGTAAATCTTGGGGTTGTAGTCCACGCATAATGCGGTGGATGTACATAGGAATGGTGAGACCAATCATCACCTATGGGGCCGTTGCGTGGGCCAAAAGGACTAGCCTGGGCATAACTAGGAAGTCACTAGAACGTGTTCAAAGGCTAGCATGTGTCTGCATAAGCGGGGCAATGAGAACCTGTCCAACTGCAGCACTGGAGGTAATATTAGAACTAACTCCCCTACACATTGTTATTGGGGAGGTAGCTGACAGTACACTTGCGAGATTTTCTAAGGAGGGCATAGGGTACGGAAGGTGTATTGAGCGCGCGGATCACTTCACTCTTTCAACAAAAAACTTTGATGTGAACAAAAAACTTTGATGTGAAGCTCAGTAGTAAGAAAGAATGGTCCAATATACACTCACAGTATGGTATCCGCGACCATGCTATAATGTGGTTTACAGATGGATCCAGAACAGACGAGGTCACTGGTGCTGGGGTATTCGGGCCACGTACCAAATACTCCGAACCAATGGGCACACTGACCAGCATCTTCCAAGCAGAAGTTCATGCAATTGAAAGATGTGTGCAATTCAACCTCGATATAAGATACTGTAGACGGGAAATCGTAATACTATCTGACAGTCAGGTGGCTCTTAAAGCTCTAGACTCTCACATCATTAGCTCCAGGCTAGTGGGGGACTGTCTTGCAAAATTAAACCGGCTGGGCGGAACCAATAAAGTTACGCTCTGCTGGGTGCCAGGACACGTCGGTGTGGAGGGGAACGAGGCGGCAGACGAGCTTGCGAGAAAAGGAGCGGCTACGCCCCTTACAGGGCCAGACTATCCGGGAAATGCTCAGAGAAAGAGTACGGGTGGACAGATCGAACTATTGGTTCGATCTACCTGGGCTACGGCAGGCCAAATCACTGCTTGGTAAATATAACAAGAGGAGGTTTGAAGCTTGTATCGGGCTGAGTAAGAACCGGCTTCGAATTCTGACGGGGTTTCTCACTGGTCACTGCAGACTGAGGGGGCATCTCACGAAGTTGGACATTCTAAACGATGACTCTTGCAGATTCTACCTGGTGCCAGAGCATGATTGGCCGAATCTGGATCCTCTGCTGATCTTGAAATTCCTAACGGATTTTGGGTTGGTATCGTCACCCAACACGGACTCGTAGTGGGGTCGCAGTGCAAATCCCCCTTTATTATTATTATTATTTAATGTCATAAAACTATTATGTCCAGTTAGCTTCTACTAAACGAAACACTGTGCGGCAGCAAGAAAATTGGAGCCCACTTGTCTGTTCTACATCCAAACAGGTCGTCTACGCACGCACGTGACATGATCACCGAGATCAAGTCGCGCCGCAGTAAGAAAGTACCTCATACTTGCTCAAAAAAATAAGGGTGGTTTTCAGACACCAGTAGTGTTGCCAGGTGAGGCTGACAGAAAAACGTCATTCTGAAAACAAAAAAAGTCATTTGGGTCTAAAAAACGTCAAAATGGTTAAATGCTAGATTTAAGAAGAATATCCGGTTAGGGTATCATAAAAAGAACAAAATTTGTATTACTTGTTAAATCGAATGTATTTTAATAGAATAATGAGTATTTTGTATGGATTTATACTCATTTTATGAGTGTAGTACCATATTTTAATTATATAAAAAACAATTGACACCCTAAGATTGAAAAAACCCTGAACAAAATGTGTTTGCGAAAAAGCCGTTTAAAAAATGTTGCATGAAGAAGCCGTGCAAAGTGAACGAGAACGAATTTTGGTGCAAGAAAACTTAGTTTGAAAAACTGATGGAGCGGCCATCAGACTTTTACGCTAAAAAGCTTTTTATTAATTTTCGGTGAAAAATTTTGTTATGCAGATTTTTTTCCAAAAAGCACTTTTCATAAGAATTTTGTACAAAACATTATTTTGAAGAAATTTTGAGCTAAATATTTGTTTATAATTTTACGGCTTCATTTTATTTCGAAGCATATTTAAAATTTAGATATATTAATATTATCGCTTTTGTGAAAAATGGAAACGCAAGTTTGTTAGCTGCAAGTTGTTTTGTATTGTTCGCAGTGAATTTGGGTACAATTTTGGGTTTTCTTAGTTTGTAGGAGTTTGTAATTTGTGCAATGTTCGTTATTTATGTACACTAGATGACAAAATTTAAAAACAATACTTCTTTCAATAAAATTTTAATTTAAAAAAATTTGTGTTCTTCAATAAAATTTGTCAAATAATTTTCGTGAACATTTACTTGGTATTTATACAATTTTTAAACTTCCTACAAATAGCATTTCATGTGATCAGAACCATTTAACAATAAATTGTGAATTATTGAAGTTTTGTGTATACATAAATGCATCCACAAGACTTTCTTCTCTGGTTTTACTACGCGCATAGAAACCCTTTCAGTTGTGCATATTAAAACAAAAGGAAAAAACCAAATACGCGTGGCTGAAGGAAAACAACAACAATAAACGCACAAGTGTTCATGTCACACATTCCTTCGCTTGATCACACAAAACAAGAAATTGCTTGTTTATGATTTACATTCCTCCAGTCGATGGTCAATGCTGGCGCAGCGAATTTCAGAAGGAAAACAATGCGCGAACTAAAAATGTGTGGAGTCTGAAAACCACCCTTATTTTTGTGCGCAATTAGGAGGTACTATCTTGCTGTGGCGCGACCTGTTTGCATGTAGAACAGACAAGTGGGCTCCAATTTCCTTGCTGCTTGGGAATTTGTGTGTTTGGTTGTCTAAGAAATTCTTTCTTTGCGAAGATTTTTTAAGTTGTTTTGGAGTGAAAGGAATGAAAACGAAGATCAACAATTCATTGGGATATACATTCGATGCTAAGTGCGACTTAAAGAATGCGGTGAAATTTTAAATCGTGATATATTATTAAAAATATGGAACGATAAGCTCTGAAATGTAATTTTTATTACTTAATTTCAACAAAAGAACCGATCTAAATTTGCAAATAATAAAATTTGTAGCATTAAACATTTTTTTTTAAACTTAATTTCAAAATTAACAAGTTTTTGACGCCAAATTTCATGCCATTACTGGCTAAAATGCACGATTATGCGAAGGAATGTGTAGACGACCACTTGTGCGTTTGTTGTGGTTTTTGGACCACTAAGAATTTCAAGTGGACGACCTTCACGGAAATAAAATTGGACAATTTTGTCTATGTGTTTTTCTTTTTGTTTTGCTAACACAGAACTGAATGGTGTAAACAGACGGTGGAAAACGTAAACTAAAAAAAAATGTCGCCACTTGCTCTACGATGCATTTTCAAGGGCTTCGTATAAATAAAAATAGTACCTAATAGTTCCTTTACTCCATATGCGCCACTAACCCAAAACAACTTAAAAAATCTTCGCAAAGAAAGAATTTCTTAGACAACCAAACACACACGCAAATTCCCAAGCAGCATGAAAATTGGAGCCCACTTGTCTGTTCTACATGTAAACAGGTCGTCTACGCACCCACGCGACATGGTCGCCGAGATCAAGTCGCGCCGCAGAAGAAAGTACCTCCTAATTGCGCACAAAAATAAGGGTGGTTTTCAGACTCCACACATTTTTAGTTCGCGCATTGTTTTCCTTCTAAAATTCGCTGCGCCAGCATTGACCATCGACTGGAGGAATGTAAATCATAAACAAGCAATTTCTTGTTTTGTGTGATCAAGCGAAGGAATGTGTGACATGAACACTTGTGCGTTTATTGTTGTTGTTTTCTTTCAGCCACGTATTTGGTTTTTTCCTTTTGTTTTAATACGCACAACTGAAAGGGTTTCTATGCGCGTAGTAAAACCAGAGAAGAAAGTCTTGTGGATGCATTTATGTATACACAAAACTTCAATAATTCACAATTTATTGTTAAATGGTTGTGATCACATGAAATGCTATTTGCAGGAAGTTTAAAAATTGTATAAATACATTGATACACCGTAAAACACACATGCTATGTTCCCAAAAATGTAGAAAATAAAAAACCAAGTAAATGTTCACGAAAATTATTTGACAAATTTTATTGAAGAGCACAAATTTTTTTAAATTAAAATTTTATTGAAAGAAGTATTGTTTTTAAATTTTGTCACCTAGTGTACATAAATAACGAACATTGCACAAATTACAAACTCCTACAAGCTAAAAAAACCTAAAAACCAAAATTAAAAAATTTGTACCCAAATTCACTGCGAACAATACAAAATAACTTGCAGCTAACAAACTTGCGTTTCCATTTTTCACAAAAGCGATAATATTAATATATCTAAATTTTAAATATGCTTCGAAATAAAATGAAGCCGTAAAATTATTAACAAATATTTAGCTCAAAATTTCTTCAAAATAATGTTTTGTACAAAATTCTTATGAAAAGTGCTTTTTGGAAAAAAATCTGCATAACAAAATTTTTTACCGAAAATTAATAAAAAGCTTTTTAGCGTAAAAGTCTGATGGCCGCTCCATCAGTTTTTCAAACTAAGTTTTCTTGCACCAAAATTCGTTCTCGTTCACTTTGCACGGCTTCTTCATGCACAATTTTTTCCACGGCTTTTTCGCAAACACATTTTGTTCAGGGTTTTATCAATCTTAGGGTGTCAATTAATAACAAAACAAAAAATGTAGTACTTATTCTTTAAAATTTCACATTGCTAAAACTTCGAAAAGTCGGATATTTTTGGAAATTTAATGAGTTTCATTTGATTTTATTGGGTTGGAAAAATTATTTATTTTGTTATAAAGAAAAAAATTAAATAAAATTGGCGAAAGGTTTATTGATATACTCATACATAAACTATATGAGTTATACATATAAAAATATGCAATACGCATTGTAGAAACTTGTACCAATGCGTGAAGGCAATTTAGGCATATTTTAATTACGTCAACTAATTTAAGCAAAAAATAGTTCCAAACTGTTTGCAAATGAGTGGACTATAAAGCACTCAAATCCATTTTGTTTAAATGGAAATCGGATCAAAAAATACATCGAACATCGTTCGGGATATGAAATACAAATTCCAATTTCGTATATTAAAATGTTCGACAAAATGTTCAGGTCAAGAGTTGTTCGAGAAATGTGGATCAAACGACACATTTTTAAAATGATCTTATTATGACCGGAAACCCAAGATTCCAAAGACCAAATCTATTCCAATTAGTATTTTATTCTACATATTTTAAAGTTATTCAAACTTTTTTCTAATATTCCAAATCATAGGTGTGATAAATTCAATTTAAAAAAAATCAAAAAAAAAACTTGAATATTGTTAGATTATTTGCGCAATTTCCAAAATATTATAGTATGGGTATATTAAAAGCAATTCAATTCGATTTAATATAACATTTTTATACCCCCACACTCACTGTGGCAGGGTATACTCACTTTGTCACAACGTTTGTAACGCCCATAAGGAGGCGTGTCCGGTATGGAAAAGTATATATATTCTTGATCAGTATCACCTCCTGAGTCGACTTAGCGATGTCCGTCTGTCTGTCCGTCCGTCTGTCCGTCTGTCCGTCCGCACGATAGCGGTCGCAGTTTTGGAGATATCGACTTTTTTTACATGTTTTTCTCGTGAATACTGAGATCAAGTTCGAAAATCAGCCAAATCGGACAAAAACTGGGCGTGGCTCCCATACACCGAAAAAAAAGGTAAACATTTTTCAAGTCTTTTTTATTGTTGCATTCGATTGGAAATGTTTAGAAACGTATTTTTGACATGGTCCGAGGTTCCGAAGCCACATATATGAGGGTCTAAATGGGGTCCTGAGACCAATTTTTTTTTTTTTCGGATTTGATTGGAAATTTTTAGAAATGGATTTTGGACATGGTTTGGGCTCCAAAACCACCTATAATTGGCTCAAAATAGGGTCTTGAGACCACATTTTTTTATGTTCGAGGTACTTCTTTCTACTGTGTGGGGGTATTTCAACTTCGGCATAGCCGAAGATAGTCCACTCTCTAGTTTTACTGAATTTTGGTTGAATTGAAAAAAGTCCAAATCCCGGAACTAATCCCGGGATCCCGGGATTGCATTTTTCAATCCCGAAAATCCCGGGATTGGCAAAGGTCTCGAAAATTGGCATCCCTAGTATTACCTGAAGGAGTTTTGAGGTCCGCAAAAAAACGCTTTTTACATGGATTTATTCGTTGAAGAATTCTCTCCCATTTCTACCATATTCCCGATTTTTTAAGCTTTACTCCGAATTTAGGAAAATGATTTTCAAAAAATCAAATTTTTCCCATACAGTTTATATGGAAAAATCCGAGTCTCGGGGAGCACGTGTTAACATTGACCTAGGATGCCCAAATTTTTTTGTGAATTTTTTCTCATAAAATGAAACTATTTGAATGGGATCGTGGATCTCCAGCGAACAAAAAATTTTCTCCATACGATTTTGGACCACGCTAATATATATATATATATATATATATATAAAGATATCCTCAAAGCTTTTTCATAGACTTCCACATAAGCTAGAGAGTTGAAATTCGGAGTAGAACTCGGTTGACAATGCATTCTATTAAATTTTGGGGTCCATCAGTGGCGTACGGGGCCGTGGGGGGACTCAAACCCCTTTTTCTTAAACATGCCATAACTTCCGATTCCTTCAGGCTACAACGATGAAATTTGGTAGGTGGGTTCTTATTAGAGCCCGACCGATAAGCATTTTCAGGCCGAAGCCGATGCCGAAGGTCAATTGGCAGCCTATTACTTCGGCCGACGCCGAAGGTCTATACCGAATCCGAAGCCGATACTTTAATAAAAATCCTTTAAAAACCTTTTTCTTCGTGTATTTACATTCAAATTCGAGTATATAAATACACATTTAGTTTTTTAAGGAACTAAAATTTTATTTAAACAAATAATAAAAGTAACCAAAAGAATTCACAAACAAATTTGGGCCTCCTAGATCAAAACTAACACCAGCCTCGGAAATTCCCATATATCCCGTGTAAGAAAAATTGGATTTTTTTAAAATCATTTTCAAAATTTGGAGTAAAGCTTAAAATAATGGGAATTTAGTAGAAATGGTAGAGAATTCTTCAAAGAATAAATCCAACTAAGTAGCGGTTTTTTAAGGACTCCCCAAATCCGTCAGGTGATGCGCAAAGGATGTACTAGTTGATGCCACGGTGTAGTAAACCAGGTGAGGCAAGTAGCATTTTCCCCCGCCAGACGTCAGATTTTCTCCCCCGCCGTACGTCATTGAAAGAGGAATTGAAATGATTCAGGGCTACCATTTTTGGCATATTTGATTGGAAATGTACAGAAAAATTAGTAATATGCTGAAAAAGGCAACGCTGATAACTGAATTTTGAATTTGAAAGAACGTCATTGAAAACGAAAGCAAAGAAAATCATAGAGATGACAGGAATTGAAGTGAGAGCATTGTTCCTACTTGCCTCACCTGGTTTACTCCACCGTGGTTGATGGTAAATACCACATGTGAAGCTTTGAACTTTAAATGTAAAATTTTACCAAATCGGTCCCGGATTTCAGCACCAGACTTTTTTTTCATATATGTTGGCGCAGCAATTTTGGCTACATTTCTAAAAGGTACAATCCTTCCGTGGGCCTCCTACCCCTATATTTGAAATTTCATACAGTTTACCAGGACTCCTTTTAACATAGACATCAGGGCAAGTAGTAAGCTTCTAAATCTATATTCAAAATTCAGTAATCCACCCAGAAAATGTCCACGGATGTACTTTGTGGCAGCTGTAACCCCGTGCCATGCAATTTGAGGCGAGATTCACTGAGATGATTACTAAGTAAAATTTTTATCATATTTTTTGTTCGGCCAAAACTTTGGCCATTTTTTGGAAAAACCGAAGCCGAATGTAAATTTTCGGCCGATAACGGCTGAAGCCGATGCCGAAGCCGATTAGTCGGTCGGGCTCTAGTTCTTATTGACAAAATGAAATTTTATACCCTGGGGAAAGGGGGGGTGTGGGGACAAAGAAGAGCGGGATGGAGCCAATTTAATGTTCTAACTTTCGTATTTTTTAAGCTACAGGTTCGCATTGGGGAAAAAGAGTAAATACGGGGTAAAAAACCCTTAATTTGAAATCGAAATTGCGGAAATTAATTTAAAGGAAATTTATTTTCTGCTGTTTAGTCGGTTGTTCGGAGAAGGAGGCACCTGATATGTAGTTTTGTATCAATTCGATTTCCTCCTACTTTTTGTAAAGATAAATTCAACGCTAAGCTTCTCATTTTCCATATTCTCATTATTTTTTATATACTCTCTAAGTCCTAACGGGATATTCCTTTAAATACATGGCTAAACAGTTTCATAATTTCAATAAATATATTAGTTGCAAAACCAAGCTCATATCGTGTAATTCTTTCAATTAAATAATTTACAAAAATTTGCACCGGCGGCAAAAAGGCTTGTCGTCGCCTTAACATTGGGTGACCCCGACGTGATTTTCACGTCACGTTAAATTTTTAAATAAAATTATAATTTAAAAATTTTTTTTTTCGCTTTTCGTTACGCAGAACTTAACATTTGAAAGTTACTTCTAAATTTGTATGTAACAATGACAACGGAATCGGGTGCAAATGCCAAACTTGGTGGGGCTGAACAGCCAGTATCATTTTTTAAAATGAAAGGCATATCAATTAAAAATCGTTTGGTTGAACTAAATGACCAATTAACATCTTCAACGCTTCAAGATTTTGATGAAGCTGATATCGCCGTTCGCCTCGATTTACTGGAACGCATGCATTCAAATTTCGAAAGCGTTCAATCGAGTCTAGAAGAGGAGGACGGAGGCGAGTTATGCAGCAATATGGAATCGTCGTTCATCACATTATATATTGAGGTTAAGGCGAAGCTAACGCGTGAAATGAATGCTCGTCGTAATGTGCAGCCTAGGCACTCGTCTACTGCTCGTCAATTCTCAGTCGACGATGCTTCTTCAACACTTTTATTATACGATACCAACTACGATACTGCTCTAGAACTTTTAAAAAAACGCTTCGACAATAAATTGTTAAATTTCCAATCGCACATAAAGGAGATTTTTGGTCTGTGCATGGTGGAAAGTGATTCCGCTTCTGGCTTACGAGAGCCGAGCGACAAAGTGAATGCTCACCTGCGTGCTCTGCAAACAATAGGTACAAGAGAGCAATTAGCAGATGGCCTGCTTATTCACCTCATTTCGCACAAACGCAGAGCGCGTTGATATGGCCGGCGCAGCCGCTCCAACGCAAGCATCGTTCCCTGCCGCGCTCACCTCGACTCAGCTTCGCAAATTAATTTCGTCACTTCACGTTGCGCTCACCAGCTGCAGCTAAAGACGAAGAGCGCCAGCACTCAAATATCTGGCATTGGCGAATCTATCTTCATAGCTGACAAATCTGTTGATATCGTAGCACAATCGCAATCTCGTGACTTCGCTGTTTCGTTTCCAGCAGTCATCACTCACACTATCACAGATTATCAGCCCAATTTCGACATCGACACATCGGGGTGGAACATTCCCTTCAACATTAAGTTAGCCGATCCACATTTCTTTAAATCGCAGCGCGTCGACGCTTTGATAGGCGCGTCGTTGTTTTTCGATCTTATGTGTATTGGCCAAATTCGCTTGGCAACTAATTTGCCTATTCTTCAGAAAACCAAATTTGGTTGGGTTGCCACTGGTGGCAGCCTACATTCGCATAGCGAATCATCTTCATTAGCTGCAGTTCAAGCTCATATCGTTGAGCGCGAAGAAGAACTCAACTTGGATGCCCTCGTTAAACAATTTTGGGAAATCGAAACTTACTCCTCTACCTCTACATCGACGCGAGAAGAGCTCAATTGCGAGCAGCACTTCCAGAACAACTACACTAGTCTCGAATCTGGTGAGTACGCCGTACTACCATTAAAGCATAACATCGACACCCTTGGCGGTTCATATGCATTGGCACTGCAGCGTTTTAAAAATCTCGAAAGGAATCTGCAGTGCAGTCCGGATTTAAAAAATCAATACTTAGCATTTTTAAATGAGTACTCAGAGTTGAAGCACATGTCACCAGCTAAGTTGGAGCCCGGCCTCTCAAGCTATTTTCTACCGCACCACTGCGTGCATAAGTCCGATAGTACGACCACGAAGTTAAGAGTCGTATTCGATGGCTCTGCGAAAATTACCAGTGGTTGTTCGCTAAACAATGTGCTTATGACAGGGCCTACCATACATGCAATGCATTTTGTGGAGAGATAACCCTGATGATGAAATACAAGTTTTCTCTCTCGACACCGTAACTTATGGTACCAAGCCAGCTGCATTCTTGGCTATTCGCGCAATGCAGCAACTAGCGTATGACGAAGAAAAATCATTCCCTTTGGGTGCACAAATTGTTCGCAGAGACTTCTACGTCGATGACCTCATATCCGGCGCCGATACAGCTGATGAAGCTGCAGAAATCCGGCGACAGACATCGCAGCTACTCCAAAAAGGAAATTTTTTTCTTCGAAAATGGTGCTCGAACGATTCAAGCTCTCTCGTCGGCGTGGACGATTCGGATTGCGAACAATATTTGAAATTTCACGACGGCACCGATGTCACGAAAGCGCTCGGTCTCGCATGGAAACCAAACACTGACAATTTAATTTTCTCGTTTACTCCAATGGATGACAACAGACGCATTACTAAGCGCGTCATTCTCTCAATTATCGCCAGATTCTACGATCCTCTTGGACTAATCGGACCTGTCATCACCAAGTAAATGTTGTTCGTGATTTTCATTTTCCTCGGTACGTATCAATGCCTAACTCCATTTTGCAGATACATGGTTTTTGCGATGCCAGCCTCGCTGCATACGGAGCCTGCGTTTACGTACGTTCGGAATCCAACGGCGAAGTTAAAACAAATCTGCTTTGTTCAAAGTCTCGTGTGTCGCCGCTGAAGACGCTCACTGTTCCGAAGCTTGAGCTCTCTGCCGCCGTGCTGCTTGCTGAGCTGCTCGGTTCAATTAAACAATCGAAAATGTTCAGCTGCGATGTTCATTGTTGGTCCGACTCAACGGTGGTACTGACTTGGCTGCGTGAAGAGTCTTCAAACTTCAACGTATTTGTTGCAAATCGGGTGAGTCGAATTCAATCACTCACAAATGGCATGATTTGACATCATGTGCCTACCAGCGCGAACCCAGCAGACATTTTGTCACGAGGCTCATCGCCTAAAGAGCTTTTGAACTTATCTTTGTGGAAGCATGGGCCTTCGTTTTTAGAGCTTTCTCGTGCACATTGTCCAAGGGCGCCTGACATTCTCACCGAGGTGCCTGAGCGTCGACGCATAATTTTAGTCGCTACATCTCGCCATGAAGATTTGTCTCTCGATTGCAAATATCGTAACTCGTTCGGCAAGCTACAACGAATATTTGCCTATGTCTCCAGATTTTGGTCGAGAAAAAACCACACTGAGCCCAGAAGACTAGGACCTCTCGCTCCACAAGATATACAATTGGGTACTCGCTTACTTGTTCGAATGATTCAACAAACTCATCTGGCCGTTGAATGCAAGACGCTGCAAGCCAAAAATCAAATTTCACCTTCGAGTAAGCTTTATTCGCTGAATCCATTTATGGATGATTTTGGTCTTCTTCGAGTGGGTGGTCGTTTGAAAAACTCGTCGTTTGATTTCGACTCCCGACATCCTATAATACTGCCAAAGCTTCATCCTGTAACGAATTCGCTAATCGAGCACTTTCATCGAAAATTTCTTCACGCTGGGCCGCAATGTCTTCTAGCTTCAATACGCCTACAATATTGGCCGATGGGTGGGAGCAAAGCGGTTAGCAGTATCGTCAACAAGTGCATCAGGTGCTTTCGATTAAGGCCAAAAATCGCTCAGCACATTATGGGAGATTTGCCGCAGGATAGGGTGCAGGCGAGCAGAGCTTTCCTCACCACTGCCATAGATTTCTGCGGGCCATTTTACTACAAATCGGAAGTACGCAAAAAAGGTCCAATAAAGAGCTATATTTGCGTATTCATATGCTTCTCTACGAAGGCTGCGCATTTAGAAGTGATTTGCGATTTGTCAACGTCATCGTTCCTGGCTGCACTCAAACGCTTCATTTCTACGCGTGGCAGCCCAAAAACAATTTGGTCCGACAACGCCACTAATTTTGTCGGCGCCAAAAAATAGTTGGCAGAATTGAAGCTTTTTTTCGGGTCAGAGCCACATATGCAAGCAGTTCATCGGCATTGCCTTGACGACGGCATCGAGTGGTGCTTCATTCCACCGCGCTCTCCCCACTTTGTCGGGCTATGGGAGGCTGCGGTAAAAGCCGCGAAATATCATTTTTATCGTGTTGTCGGCCTCTCCGTTTTGAGCTTCGAGCAGCTGCGCACACTTGTGTGCCAAATTGCTGCAATAATCAATTCTTGACCCCTCTATGCAATTTCAGAAAATCCGGACGATTTGGAAGTTCTCACTCCCGCTCACTTCTTGGTCAGCGCTCTATACACGAGTTATGTTGAGCCTGATGTTACACATCTCAACATTGGTCGACTTGATCATTGGCAACGCGTTTGCTTCATGCAGCAAACTTTTTGGAAGAAATGGAGTTCAAATTATCTCAGTCTTCTACAGGAGCGTTGCAAATGGCAGTCTGCTGCTCCCAACATTCGCGTAGGAGCCATGGTGTTGCTGAAGGACGAAAATCTTCCTCCACTCTCTTGGCAACTTGATCGTGTGATCGATACCATATGTGGGAGCGACGGCGTTGTACGTGTAGTAGTCGTTCGAACGCGAAATCGCTCCGCTGTCAATTGATAATATTGAAAGCCCGTACCTTCCAACGGGGGGAGGATGTTCGGAAGGAGGCACCTGATATGTAGTTTTGTATCAATTCAATTTCCTTTTGATTTGTCAGTTGCGCTCTCCTACTTTTTGTAAAGATAAATTCAACGCTAAGTTTCTCATTTTCCATATTCTCATTATTTTTTATATACTCTCTAAGTCCTAACGGGATATTCCTTTAAATACATGGCTAAACAGTTTCATAATTTCAATAAATATGTTAGTTGCAAAACCAAGCTCATATCGTGTAATTCTTTCAATTAAATAATTTGCAAAAAATCGCACCGGCGGCAAAAAGGCTTGTCGTCGCCTTAACATCGGTTAAAGGGTTATATTTTAAAAAACTTGTTATACCCCCACACTCACTGTGTGGGGGTATAACAAGTTTCCGTCTGTCTGTCCGTCCGTCCGTCCGCACGATAGCGGTCGCAGTTTTGGAAATATCGACTTGAACCTTTGGGTACATGTTTTTCTCGTGAATACTGAGATCAAGTTCGAGAATCAGCCAAATCGGACAAAAACTGGGGTGTATGGGAGCACCGAAAAAAAAGGTCAACATTTTTGAAGTCTTTTTTATTGCTGCATTCGATTGGAAATGTTTAGAAACGTATTTTTGACGTGGTCCGAGGTTCCGAAACCACATAAGGGTCAAAATGGGGTATTGAGACCAATTTTTTTTTTTGGTGGATTTGATTGGAAACATGGCCCGTGCTTTAAAACTATTTATATGTGGCTCAAAATGGGGTTTAGCCCGTGCTTCAAAACTATTTATATGTGGCTCAAAATGGGGTCTTGAGACCACATAATTTTATGTGCGAGGTACTTCTTCCTACTGTGTGGGGGTATTTCAGCTTTGGCATAGCCGAAGATAATTCACTCTCTAGTTTTTATATTTTTTTAAATATAAAATATTTAAATCCATATTTTTTACGTTTTTTACGAATATAGTCCACTCTCTAGTTTTTTACTCTTTTATGTGGTTGGTTTTTGATCTTAATTTTTTAATCTCTAATGGTTTTCACGAAGCCGGACAGCTTCAATAACCGGACAAATTTCATGGACACTGCTTTTCATTAATTTCTCCATACAAATATCATTCGCTCTAATAACCGGATCGGGACACTATATATCATTCAATTTTGATCAATAAATCTCTAACAAACAGACAAAAATCAAAAAAAACCCAAACAATATTTTAAAAAATTTGTAGTTTTAAAACACAAACTGGCTGAAAAAGCCGCTCTCTATTTGACACAAAGGGGAATCACCAATTTAATTTTTATCCCATTATTAATTTTTTTCAGTTTAGTTAGTTTGAAAAAGATTTTATTTCGTTAAAAATCTAGTGAAAAGGACGAGTTAAGTGTGAAATTTTTTACTATTGCGGTTAATTCAATTCATTTATTCGTCATATATAAACACCAGCGAATAGTTTCTTCATGTAGGGTAAGCTGGGGTAGCTGTACAATGGGGCTCAATTGACTTTGAGATTTTTGGTGTGTTCTGACCATAATTTGTGAAACTTTTAAATGAGGAATCCTCACAAAGTTTGAAAGTTGCAGCTGAACCCTCTGATATTTTTCGATTTTTGGGGGCTGATGTAATTTTCCGATACAGGTGCGTAAGAAGCTAGTGAAGAGAATTGAATTTAAAATTTGAAGTGCTAGTTAAAAAAAGTTAACATAACTATTTAGTTTTCAGAACCTTTTCTTTAATTTGAACTGAATTAAATATAAAAGCCGATCTGAAAAATAATGTTGTCCAAGAGCAAGATCGGAAGTTGGCTGCAAACCTTAGTTTATAATGCCAAATTGTTGTTACAAACATATTGTTTCCGAGGGGTTTCCCACTTTAAAAGAATCGCCCTATTATATATATGTAATTTATCAATTTTTTCAGAACATATTTTTAATACAATTGTGCATTTTGTTTTAAATAATAGGGCGATTCATTTAAAGTGGGAGACCGCTCTGAAACGATTCAGTTGTGCAGATGAGCAGTCAAAAAATATGAAATTTGACAGTTCCTTTAAGCAACTTCGCGTATTCGAGGGGTTTCCCACTTTAAATGAATACCCTTAATATATATTTAAAAAATTAAAAATTGAAATTCTATTTCCTTTATCCTTCACAAGAATTTTTTTTTTTTTTTTTACATTTATTCATTTGAATCACCCAATATTAACTTAGGTCTATCAATGATTAATCAATAATTCTAAAAAAAAAGAAAAATTCAGCTTAAACTATGCTGTGAGATGTAAAAATTGCCCTACATCCGTTGATTTAGGCAATGCGGAGTTAGCGTATCTAATATATGAGCTATATATTAGCTTCGTTTAAGACGTGAGGGATTCAGAGGTCTCAGTAAATTTCTAGCTAGAATGTTTGGATGAAACATAAGCTTCTGCTTGTACTTCGAGGTAAGTTTCGGAATTTCGTCTTTTACTGCAGGGATGTTCAAATCAATGTGAATGTTTGCATTTCTTATATACCAGGGGGCTCTGGCAATTTGTCTCAGGATTTTAGATTGGGCTCTCTGGAGTTTTTCCACGTTCGAAGGAGAGGCAGTGCCCCAGAGTTCAATTCCATATGTCCATATGGGTTCTATTATACTTTTGTATATTTGGACTTTGTATGTGAGATTTAGCTTAGATGCCCGTGAGATTAGCCAGTTTAGCTCCAATTGTTTTAACTTAATCTGAGTGATTTTAGATTGGATGTGCTTGTGCCATGTGAGACGGCGGTCGAGAGGCATTCCAAGGTACTTTGTTTCGGAATTTTCAGGGACAGCTTGGCCGTTTATCCTCAGAGCTGGGCACGTACCCCTTCTTAGGGTGAAGGTTAAGTGGCAGCTTTTGGACTCGTTGACTTTGATTTTCCATCGTGATAGCCAATTACTTAGAGTGTCCAAGTGTTTCTGCACGTAAAGAGTTGCCATGTCTGGGTTTGAATGAGAGCACAGGATGGCAGTGTCGTCAGCAAAAGTCGATATAAGAGTTCTGTCGGTTTTGGGCATATCTGCAGTATAGAGAATATAAAGCAGGGGCGCGAGGACACTACCTTGTGGTACTCCGTATTTTTGGGAGACAAAGCTTTTATATTTTACTACAAATTTTCTATTCGTGAGATAGTTTTTAAGTAGGCAGTGCATATTAGCGGGGAGAATATGCTGTAATTTGAAAATAAGTCCTTCGTGCCAGACTTTATCGAAGGCCTGGGTAATATCGAGAAAAACAGCGGAGCAGTACTCTTTCTTTTCGAAAGTGTTTTTTATTGAATCTACAATACGGTGCACTTGTTCGATAGTGCCATGCTTTTCGCGGAAGTCAAACTGGTGATCGGGAATCACTTGTTTTTCTAGAATTTTGGGTGAAATCAGTTTTATTAGATGTTTTTCGAAGAGTTTCGATAACACAGAGAGCAAACTTATGGGGCGGTATGAGGTCACATTGTTGGGATTTTTTCCAGGTTTGGGAATCATTGTAACTTGAGAAAGTTTCCAATCATCTGGGTAGTGACATGTTCTAAGGATTGCGTTAAATATGTGCAATAAATGGGTTATTGCAACTGATGGCAGTTCTTTTATCATTGTGGGCGTTATCAAGTCCGTTCCTGGTGCTTTTTTTGGGTCTAGGCATTTATTTATTGCCTCCATTAGTTCATTTTTTTTCATCGCGACTGTACAGGTGTTATTGAGTGGGATTAGTGTTGGTAATGGGATATCACCAGTTGTTTCGTTCGGGGTGAATACGGTTTTTAGGTGGTTGGCAAAAGCAGCACCTTTTTCTGAGTAGCTTCTGGCCCAATTTCCGTTTGGCAGCCGTATGGGAGGTTCTGCCAGTACCGGTTTTTTCATATTTTTAGCAGCTCGCCAGAGAGAGTAATTTGTTGATTTTGTGGGTGCGAGATGTTCAACGAGTTGTTGAAAGTCTCTTTCGGATTTCCACTTAAGTTGTTTTTGTAGATTTCGAGTGATATCTTTTAACTGTTTTTTCAAAGTGGGCGATCTGTGATTTTGCCATTCACGACGTATTATTCTTTTATTTTTTAGAAGCTGCTCTATATGTTTTGGAGTACATTTTGTATAGCTGCGAGTTGAGCTATTTTGGATTTGGGCGGGAGTGGCCGCTGCAGCTGCTTGGGCAAGCAAAAGTGTGAATTTACTAACAGCTGTGTTTATTTCGTTTTTCGTTTTTAGTGACACATTAGGGTTAATGTGAGAGCTTATATACTTCCGATATTTGAGCCAGTTTGTGAGTTTACTAGTCAATTTAGAGCTTGGGATTATTGTGATAATAGTAGGCGTATGGAGAAGATTCTATAGTCAATTGGCTCCTTCTTTTTTCTTCGGTTTTAAATACTGCAAAGTCAATGACGTCGGGAGTTTTTCGACTGTCAGTTGGCCAATAAGTTGGCGTGCCAGAGGAGACAACGTCAAGGCCGAGTCTGTTGACAGTGTTGAACAGGATCCTGCCCTTTGGTGATATAAGGCGAGAGCCCCAGTATGTATGTTTGGCGTTGAAGTCGCCGGCAACGAGAAACTTTGGTCCAAGAGAATGGAAAAAAGTCTGGAATTGTTGCTCAGTTATTTTGTTTCTGGGCGGGCAGTATATAGCTGTTAATGTTAGGCCTTTTATGTATTCATCGAGAGAAATACTCGTCGCTTGAATGTATTCTGTGCAATAATTCTGTAGAGCATAATGCTTTATTCGACTTTTAATGAGAATAGCGGAACCGCCTCTAGCGTTTCCGTTTGGATGCTTTGTGTCATAGAGTCTATATCCAGGTAGATTGAAAAAGTGTTTTTCAGTGAAGTGAGTTTCAGAAATTAGCATAACGTCTATGCTGGACTCTTTCAAGAACTCGAGAAGTTCTAGTTTGTGAAGACACAGGCCGTTTGCATTCCAAAATGATATTTTTAAACCATTTATGGTTTAGACATGAGATGTTGTAGTAGAAGACTTTGATTTTTAATCATTTCTTGCATCATATTTTGCATACCAGACGTAAATTGTGACATATTTTGTAAACGCCTTGATATATAATGGGATTTGCATAAGTAGGTACATTGGATTGTGAGGGATTTGTTCAGATTTTTCTTAAATCCTGTTTTAGGGGGAAAGCATCAGCTTTGGGAATAGCCTTGCTTTTGAAGGATTTGTAGATGGAACAGCCTCTATAGTTTGCTGTATGGTTGCCACCCCAATTGATGAATTTTTTAACATTTGCATCCTCTTTAGTTTTTTTGCACAAGTTTGTGGGGTGGAGATCGCCACATATTACGCACACGCTGGGAAGTGTGCAATACGATTTTGAGTGACCGTATTCTTGGCAATTTTGGCACTGAATTGGTCCTCAGCGCTTATGAGGCTGTAGATGACGCTATAGATTTGAATTTTAGTCTCATGAATTTTTACCTTAAGAATGGGGATTACATGAAATGTGTGATCACCAATAATTTGAGAAAGTTTTGTTATGAGAGGATTTGAGTTTTTTCGCGTAAGTAAATTGGTGGGGGCTTTTGAACATTCAGAATCGGGTCTGAACTCTTTGTTTCGGCAAGAATGGCAAATCGGTTTTGCCCTAACTCAATAGACTTTTTGGGATTAGTCTTTTGCATTTTTGAGGAAATCATATTTCCGGTAGGAGAACCTCTTCATTTGAAATAGGCGTCAATGCCTGTCTGCGCTGCCGTTGCCTTTATATTGTGCTCTCTAGAAATGGAGCTACTTTGAAGTTTTGTTGTTTTAGGTTTATCGACATATTTTTTTTGCTCATTTATGTTCTGAGCGGGAGTAATGCAAAGTGGAATTTGCATGTTGTGCTGAAATGGAATTTCGAGAACAAAAGGCGAAACAGAGTTACCAGTATGTGTGTTTGGTAACACATTGTTGGCTCCAGGAGAGAACCGGTGTGAGAGATCCACCGTGTATAGGTTGTTGAACGGGAGTGCTTGGCAACACTAGAGATACGGTGTTCTTATAGAGCGTTGCATTGTGCAATGATGGACGGAGAGCGTCATCGATATCGGGGGCAATCGGGGACACATAATTTTTCGCGGCTCTCGCACTTTCTTGTTTTTGTGTCATTTTCGCACTTTCTCCTCTTTCGCTTTCGTGTGAGCGGGAAGCTGAGCTCGACGTGAGAGACGCGTTCGATTTTTTAGGAGAATGTTCTATTCCCATTTTTTTGGCAATTTATTTTTTTTAGTTTTGATTGTGTTTTTTAGATTTATGCAGCGACTCCGACGATGCCGACTGCGTGCAAAGTAAAGAGGATCACTTTGTTGTTTTTAAATGTAATGTAAATTTAAATGTAATGTTTTCGTGTATTTTTTTCTTTTTTGTGGAGCCGAAAAGTTTGCGACCGCATCAAAAGAGAGCGGCTTGAAAATAGCTGTTAAAAATATCCTTGTCAAATGCTCCCCTTTAAAAGTCAAGAATATGTATTTAAAATTAATTTTAGAATATTTCGTTTAGACCTCTGAATATTTAAATTTGACAAAACGAGTTTTTTTAGAAAATATTAAAAAATATATATTTTTGATTTCCAGAACAGAATAGGGCTCAAACACTTTTAAGAATCGGTCCACAAGTTTCGAAATAATGAGACTTTTCAAAAAAGGTGTTACAGCTACCCCAGCTTACCCTAATGCCGTATATAAAAAGATGCAATACGCTGTGCAGTTATTTTCATCATTACATGAATCCCATTAGTATGTATGTTTGTATATGTAATGTTCTTTATTAGAGCCTATTTACACTATGACGAAAAATCTGACAAAGAGCTAATAAGAACTGCGGTAGTGAAAACGGGATAGAACATTTTCACCGAAAATCCATACAAAAAACGAAAAAGGTGGCAACTCCATGCTTTGTTTATTTACATTTTCATATAAAAACTGGCAAATTTCGTCATGCCCATGTCAGTGTAAATTCTAAAAACGGCATGCCCATGCGTCATGGAAATGACTGTGTAAATAGGCTCTTAAATCTGTACATATTCAAAAATGCGTACAAAATATTAAATAAAAGACAATTTGTGATCACTTGGATGCATATATGTAATACTTCTATATCACTGCAATGTGTTTTGAGCTCACAGTAAGAGCGAAATAACATTGAATTTTGTATTAGTTTGACAAAGAAATCCGAACTGCGATTTTTCATATATTTTGTCTCTTGCTAAAGTGAATGTACTTTCACTTTAGTGGCAATATAGAACTAATACCAGAGAATTTATATTCATAGAGAAGCGTCATAAGCTCTTCCTCTTCCTTTTTGCTAACTCGGAGCTCGTGCAATTCCGGTGAGTAAGCAGACTGCGGAGTTTGGACAGTGAGTGTACAGACCGCGGCATTTGGCTAACATTTTTTAATTTTTTGTAGCCTGCTAGAAATGTTTTTGTTGTTGGTTCGCTTTTGTTTTTGCTTTTCTTTACATTTGTGTTTTTGTCCCTTTTCTTATTTCGATCGTTTTCTTTGACTAGAATTGATTCGTTTGTTTTGATTTTTTTTTATTCATCTTGCAATTTTTTGCCGTTTGGTTTTTTTTACTATGATTGGCGGCGCAGGTTGTTGTTGGCGATTTTCATCCCTCCTGCTGCTGTTTTCTTATATGCATGTATATTTTTCTATGATTTGTTTGGATTCGCGGCAAAGTATTTTGATGGTTTTGCCATTTTTATAATCACATGATAAATTATGGAAATTATCTGCTTTGTACCTACATATATGTTTTCTTACTTTTTTGTATAACTTTTTTTTATATATTCTACCTAATTAATAGATTTGTTACAAAAAATTCTTTCAAAAATCAGCTAAAATTTTAAATGGACAAATAATGCTGACGACTCTTAGGTTCATGTATTTTCTATCATATAGCATTCAAAAAAAAGACCAATACATAATCAAAACTGAAATCAGCATTTACTCAAATGCAATAATGCATTTGAAATAATTGTCATTATTTCTTTTTAGTTAATTTCTAGGCATAAAGAATAAACAAAATTAACGAATTGAAGATAACAGACTGAAACCGTTTTGGTAGCGCATTTCGTTAGCAAAGCAGCATTCTGTTGTTGCTTTGCTAAAAAAATGCGCTGGAATGTCCGTTCAAAAATACCACTACGATTAAATTTATGAAAAAGCTTATGATTTTTTTTGGCATTGACCTTCATTGGATACAAATTTTATATCATTTTGGGGAAATATACGAGACATTTATTAAGTCCGCCATATAGTGAGTTGTGGTTCCAGTTCAGAATATTAAAATTTTCGAGAAATATGGAGCATAATTTATGCAATATATTTTTTTTAAATACTATGGCTGGAAACGCAACATTCCAAACCAGTTTGGATTTATATTTGTATTTTATTCGATATATTTTTAAAATATTAAAAATTTTCTAATATTTTAGAAAATAAGGGTGATTGTTTTTTTTTTATTGCAATATGATAGAAAATACATGAACCTAAGAGTTCTCATCATTATTTGTCTATTTAAAATTTTTGCTGATTTTTGATAGAATTTTTGGTAACAAATCTATTAATTGGGTATATATAAAAAAAAGTTATACAAAAAAAAAGCAAACATATATGTAGGTACAAAGCATACATAATTCCCATGTGATTCCAAAAATGCCAAAACCATCAAAATACTTTGTCGCGAATCCAAACAAATCATAGAAAAATACACATGCATATAAGAAAACAGCAGCAGGAGGGATGAAAATCGACAACAACAACCAGCGCCGCCAATCATAGTAAAAAACCAATCGGCAAAAAACTGCAAGATGAATAAAAAATAAAAATCGAAAGAAACGCATCAAGATCTAGTCAAAGAAAACGATCGAAATAAGAAAAGGGACAAAAACACAAATATAAAGAAAAGCCAAAGCAACTGGCAACCAACAACAAAAACATTTCTAACAGACTAAAAAAAATTAAAAAATGTTAGCCAAATGCCGCTGTCTGTACACTCACTGTCCAAACTCCGCAGTCTGCTTACTCACCAGAATCGCACGAGCTCCGAGTTAGCAAAAAGGAAGAGGAAGAGCTTATGACGCTTCTCTATGAATATAAGTTCTCTGGTATTACCAACACGGTGGTATTTGTATTTCTACATGCAACATCACTGTTACTATCAAAATTGCGATAGATCAAAAGTTATTGAGAGATCCCGCTTTTAGTGCAAATCTATGTGATATATACGTCTCTTTTCTCGTTTGAAAGTTGGTTGCGACCACTACTGATAAGTAAGTAGTGGCAGAAAACTTATATTCATAGAGAAGCGTCATAAGCTCTTCCTTTTTGCAAACTCGGAGCTCGTGCAATTCTGGGGAGTAAGCAGACTGCGGAGTTTGGACAGTGAGTGTACAGACTGCGGCATTTGGTTAACATTTTTTCATTTTTTTGTAGTCTGTTAGAATTTTTTCTGTTGTTGGTTCGCTTTTGTTTTTGCTTTTATTTACATTTGTGTTTTTGTCCCTTTTCTTATTTTTATGGTTTTATTTTCTTTGGCTAGATCTGGATTTTTCTATCCATTCGTTTGTTTTGATTCTTTTTTTTCTGATATTGAACTTTATTCGTTGGTTTGCAATTTTTTTTTGCTTACTGGCGGCAGCGTATGAAACTAATTTGATTTTCTTCTTTTGCAGATTATGTGCAAGCAGAAATTTGAAATATTTGTATTTATTTACTTTTATTCAAAATATTTAGTATATTGTTACTTAAATTGATCATAACGAATAACAATAATTGTATCCAAATGATATTAAATAAAAAGAAATTTAAAAAAAAATGTTTGAATTATTCCAATGGAAAAAAACATCTAGTCGCCTCATCGGGGAACCGAACCACCCGCCAACAGGTTCAGGAGACTATCGATGTTCCATCGAACCATCGACACCCATGCCGTTCGCTTAGCTATTCTGAAGTATATGTCATCTTCTGGAATCCAAAGTTTGGATTGATTAAAGGGATTTATTAATTTGCCAATAAGTGCAAAACATTTATTTTATTTTGAATGTATGAAAACATTTTTTGATACATTTTAAGAAAAACATTTTTATTCATTTCTAAATTTCTTTCGATATAAATAAAATATTGGAATAAGTGGCAATGTTAACCAAAATTGTTTAGTAGGCTATGTGGTTTGTTATACTAGTGGTTTTGTTACGTTTTTTTATGTTATTAAATTGTCGTATTGTTATTCTATTTTTTGTTTATATCATGTTTTTTGGGAAAAATAAATACTGATTCAGGGAAAACATTTGTTTAAGGTTCGGAATCGTTTCCTGGAGTCCCTCAAAAACCTTTGCGACGCGGGCGTAAATGTTGCATAGCAACCTGCAAAGGACCGAATGGTGGCATGGCGTTTCAGTTCCCATCCGACCCAGAGGTGAGGGAGCGATGGCTTGATTCGTGCAATTTAAAAGATTCCACGAATAAAGTCTTATATATCTTCGAAAAGCATTTCGAGAAAAAATTTGTTAGTGGCAACAGACTTTCGAAAAATGCTGATCCAGTTTTTGAAATTACTTCTGAGAAAGATGTGGTACTGGGCGAGGACTGCAACGAAGACTCCAATTGGGAAATGCTTCCAGTAAAGCGGACTTACGGTAAGGCAAATCCCATTGAGGGTGACATAACACTTGCTGAATTTGAGAAATTCAGCGAGTTGGATACAAAAAGGAAGAGATGCAATTCGCCTTCTCCTTCCATTGCACCTTCCGTTTCGACGTCAGCGTGCCCATGTGATTGCGATCACAAGTACGCTGAAATTGTTAAAGGATTTCAATCAGTTGCGCACAAAAATCGTTTGCAAAGCGATTATTATGCAAAACTGTATAAAAAATTGAAATATTCATATAGAAATGCTATTATCCCTGATTCGGACGCATCGGTGCATGCGATTAATTTTGCAAAAATGATTGTGCGCACTCGCAAAAATAAGAGATATTCGGCAAACGAAAAAAATGTTGACTCAAAATATTAACTTTTTGTCTACAAAATCGTACCGTTTTTTGAGGGAAACGCTTCGGTTCCAATTACCTAGCAAATCAACGTTATTGCGAGCGCGCCCATCCGCAACGTACGGCCAGGAATCGACCAGAATGTGATTTCTAATTTGAAAACTATTGTTGCAAAAATGAATAGGATCACTCGTATTTGTGCAATAGTTTTTGATGAAGTCACTATCCGGAAGGATTTAAAATATTGTAAGGCATCCGATATGATTCACGGATTTGTAGGCAATGGCAAAGGGAATCGTAAACCTGAGATTGTGACAAATGTTTGTTTGTAATGGTTAAGTCTCTGGTTGGTCATTGGAAATATATCCTTAGCTATTATGAATCCAAAGGTGGGATGAAAAGTCCGGATCTAAAAGATGTCCTTGATGAAAACATTTCGATCGCGGGGGCAATAGGACTGTCTGTCAAAGCCGTCATATGCGATCAAGGGGGACCAAATAGAGGCCTGTTTGAATTGTTGGGTGTGACCCCAGAAAATCCTATTTACGACTTCGAAGAAGGGAATATCAAAGTTCACTGCATGTATGATCCATGTCATTTGATTAAATCCATAAGGAATACACTTTATTCAAGGAACATACAAACAGAAGAAGGTATTGCTTCTTGGAAAGTAATCCGCACCACTTACAACTTGTCAAAAACCAATCCCCACTTTAAAATGTGCCCCAAACTCACGGATGCTCACATAGATCCTGGTGCTTTTGACAAAATGAATGTTTCTCGGGCCACTCAAGTCTTGAGCAGCTCAGTATCCGCTGCTATCGATGACGCTTTAAAATCGAATCTTCTGGGAAATGATAAGCACATTTTAAAGTGGGCCAAACCGACCCAATTGTTTTTTTTTTTTTAATAGTAATTTTATTCAATTGAATCACCTAATAATAACTTAGGTCTAACAATGATTTTTCAAAAATTCAGAAATTCAGCTTATTTTTATAATATTTAGATTAAAACTATTTGCCCTATATCCATTGATTTAGGCAATGTAGAGTTATCGTAACTAATATATGGGGAAGTTTCGTTTGAGACGTGAGGGATTCAGAGGTCTCAGTAAATTTCTAGCTAGAATGTTTGGGTGAAACATGAGCTTCTGCTTGTACTTCGAGGTAAATTTCGGAATTTCGTCTTTTACAGGTATATTCAGGTCTCTGTGGATGTTAGTATATTTTATACACCAAGGGGCTCTGGCAATTTGTCTCAGGATTTTAGATTGGACTCTCTGGAGTTTTTCCACGTTCGAGGGAGAGGCAGTGCCCCAGAATTCAATTCCATATGTCCATATGGGTTTTATTATACTTTTGTATATTTGGACTTTGTCTGAGTGATTTTGGATTCAATATGTTTATGCCATGTGAGTCGGCGATCGAGATGCATTTCAAGATACTTGGTTTCGGAACTTTCAGGGACGACTTGCCCGTTTATCTTCAGAGCAGGACACGTGCCCCTTCTTAGAGTGAAGGTTAAGTGACAGCTTTTGGATTCATTGACCTTGATTTTCCATCGATGTAGCCAATTACTTAGAGTGTCCAAGTGTTTTTGCACGTATAGAGATGCCATGTCTGGGTTTGAGTGAGAGCACATGATAGCAGTGTCATCAGCAAAAGTCGATATGAGAGTTCTATCACTTTTGGGCATATCTGCAGTATAGAGAATATATAGCAGGGGCGCGAGGACACTGCCTTGTGGTACTCCGGACAGTACTTCGTATTTTCGGGAGACAAAGCTTTTGTATTTTACTACAAATTTTCTATTCGTGAGGTAGTTTTTGAGTAGACAGTGCATATTAGCGGGAAGAATATGCTGTAGTTTGTAAATAAGTCCTTCGTGCCAGACTTTATCGAAGGCCTGGGTGATATCGAGGAAAACAGCGGAGCAATACTGTTTATTTTCGAAAGTGCCTTTTATTGAGTCAACAATGCGGTGCACTTGCTCAATAGTGTCATGCTTTTCGCGGAAGCCAAACTGGTGATCGGGAATCACTTGTTTTTCTAGAATTTTCGGTAGAATCAATTTTATTAAAAGTTTTTCGAAGAGTTTCGATATTACAGAGAGCAAACTTATAGGCCGGTATGACGTCACATTACTGGGATCTTTTCCAGGTTTGGGAATCATTGTAACTTGAGATAGTTTCCAATCATCTGGGTAGTGGCATGTTCTGAGAATCGCGTTAAATATGTGCAATAAGTGGGTTATTGCAACTGTTGGCAGTTCTTTTATCATTGTTGGCGTTATCAAGTCCGGTCCTGGTGCTTTTTTCGTGTCCAAGCTTTTGTTTATTGCCTCCATAAGTTCGTTTTTTTTAATCGCGATTGCACAAGAGGTATTGTGTGGGATTAATGTTGGTGTTGGGATATCACCAGCTGTCGTGTTCGGGGTGAACACGGTTTTTAGGTGGTTGGCAAAAGCTGCACCCTTTTCTGCATCGCTTCTGGCCCAGTTTCCATTTGGCAGCCTTATAGGGGGTTCTGTCAGTATTGGTTTTTTCATATTTTTTGCAGCTAGCCAGAGCGAGAAGTTTGTTGATTTTGTGGGTGCGAGATGTTCAACAAATAGCTGGAATTCTCTTTCGGATTTCCTCTCAAGCTGCTTTTTTAGAATTCGAGAGACATCATAAAGCTGTTTTTTCAGATTTGGGGATCTGTTGTTTTGCCAATCGCGACGTATTTTCCTTTTATTTTTTATTAACTGCTCTATGTCCTTTGGAGTACACTTTGCAAAGCTGCGAGTTGAGCTTTTTGGGATTTGGGCGGGAGTGGCCGCTGCAGCTGCTTGGGAAAGCAAGAGTGTATAATTACTAACAGCTGTGTGTATTTCAACTTTCGTTTTTAGTGCCACATTAGGGATAATGTGGGAGCTTATATACTTTCGATATTTGAGCCAGTTTGTGAGTTTGCTGGTCAGTTTATCTGGTGGATTGGCCTCAGAACTTGGCGCATACTTTATTGTGATAATAGTAGGCGTATGATCTGATGAGAGATCTAGAGAGGATTCAATAAACAATTGGCTCCTTTTTACAGTTTTGAAGACTGCAAAGTCAATGACAGCGGGGGTTTTGCGACTGTCAGTTGGCCAGTAAGTTGGCGTGCCAGAAGAGATCACGTCAAGACCGAGTCTGTTGACAGTGTTCAACAGGAGCCTGCCCTTTGGCGATATAAGGCGAGAACCCCAATATGTATGTTTGGCGTTGAAATCGCCGGCAACGAGATACTTTTGTCCAAGAGAATGGAAAAAAGTCTGGAATTGTTGCTCAGATATTTTGTGTCTGGGCGGGCAGTATATAGCTGTTAATGTTAGGCCTTTTAAGTATTCATCGAGAGAAATACTTGTCGCTTGGATATATTTTGTACAATAATTCTGGAGAGCGTAATGTTTTATACGACTTTTAATGAGAATGGCGGTTCCACCTCTAGCGTTTCCGCTTGGATGCTTTGTGTCATAGAGTCTGTATCCTGGTAAATGGAAAAAGTGTTTTTCAGTGAAGTGTGTTTCAGAAATTAGCATAACGTCTATGCTGGACTCTTTCAAGAACTCGAGAAGTTCTAGTTTGTGATGACACAGGCCGTTTGCATTCCAGAATGATATTTTTAAACCATTCATGGCTTCGACATGAGATGTTGTAGTAAAAGACTTTGATTCTTTATCATTTCTTGCATCATATTTTGCATACCAGACATAAATTGAGACATATTTTGCATGAATATTTGTAGAGTTTGTTCAAGGCTACTACTAGGAGGAGCAGGTTGCGCGTGCACAGTGGCAGAGTGACCGCTTTTTAAGGCACTGGCGTAGGAAACGCCTTGTTTTGTAAGTGGGTTTGCGAAGGATTGTGCAGCGGATAGCGGAGGAAATTTTTGGGGTTTCCATGTTTTTGCGTCACATTTTCCGTCTTTTTTATGACGCTTTGATAGACTGCACAGCCTCTATAGTTAGCAGTGTGATTGCCACCGCAATTACTACATTTTTTAATAGTGGAATCCTCTTTTGTGTTTGTGCATGAACCTGTTTCGTGCAGGTCTCCACAAATTACGCACACGCTGGGAAGAGTGCAGTAAGACTTTGTGTGGCCGTATTCTTGGCAGTTATGACACTGAATCGGTCCACTGCGCTTGTGAGGCACTTCAATTGTGATTTTGCGATGTAGCAGATATCTGAGCGAGTATATCGGGTGGGGTTCACCTTTTTTGAGCAATTTTGAGTCGAACTCTAGTTCCACACGAAAAAGAGGTTGTGGGATTTTTTTTTGATTCTGGATATTGAATACGGACTTTATTTGGAAGCCTTCATCGCTTAGTACAGTTTTGATTTCGTCGCATTCTACGAAAGGCTCGATACCTTTCAGTACGACTGAGAGGCCTTTGGAACTTTTGAGCTGGTTGGTGTAGTAGCTCTTTTTGAGTTTATCAAAGAGATTGACAATTTTTCTATAATTGGATTCGCTGTAAATTTGGATTTTTGTTTCCTGTACTTGTCCCCTGAGAACAGAAATCACGTGGAAATTATTAGGACCAATATTTTGAGTTATATCTTTGATGAGCGAATTAGAGTTTCGCTCACGCAGGTGGATAGGTGGGGTTTTTGCGATTTCGGCTTGGGATCCGAATCATTTTCTTCAGCAAGAATCGCATATCGATTTTGCCCAAGCTCGAGAGATGGTTTAACGGGATTCGTCTTTTGAATTTTTGCGGAATGCCTATTCCCATTAGTGGGGGACGATAGTACTCGCTTTGCGAAGTAAATGTTCATTCCTGTCTGCACTGTCGGCATTTTGCTCTTTTGACCTGTAATAATGGATGGCATTTTCGATGAGGTTAATGGTAGGAATATAGTTAATGCTAATCATCTAAAGCGGCCAATGTATCGGAATTCCGATGCTAAACGGGCGCGACTAGAGGGTTACATAACATATTTATCTACGCTGATCGTGCCCACCGAAAGTCGTGCCGTGTACTGCATTGATGGATTTCGCTTAACACTTCGGGCAATGTTAAATATGTGCGAGGACCTGTTTAAGGTGTACGATGAGCTGAAGTTTATTCTTATGGGAAGGCTCAGTCAGGACGCATTAGAGAATTTTTTTTTAAACTTAGATCATCTCTAGGTATGAATACGCACCCTTCGCAATATGAGATTCAATACATCGTAGCTCGTTTAATTTCAATGCAAATTTTAAGATTTAAATTTATTAAATCTCTCAGCAACTGCGAGGAAGACGATGACGATATGTTAGATTGGGATTTCGTTCCTGGTTCGAAATCATTTGTGGAACTTATGGAAACGGATTCCCAATCTAACAATATCGTTTCACCTGAAGACATGTCCATTGAAATACCGGAAAAACAGTTCGGCGAGTACTTAGATGAAAAACGCACCGTTGAACTTCAAGTTCAACGGTATTTCACAGGATATGCAATAAAAAATAAGATTCTGCAGAAAATTCAATGCAATAGTTGTAATGAAATTATGCAGAAGTCCCATTGCACATTGACTGATTTTTCAGAGGGACTTATATCTTCTAAAAATTTCGGGGTGGATGATGAACATATGTGTCTCGTCAATCCAAATGATATAGTGTTCGATATACATCGTCAGCAATTTCATGTGTATACAACAGCCTTCGGAAAATATGCCCATTTGCCAGGGGTGAAGGAGAAATTGCTGGCTATTATTAAAAAAGATATTGATCTACATTTCAAGGAGTGGTATTCGTGTTTCATTCACCGAATACAACTTCTCGATTTTTGGCTCACTGTCGTTTTGTATAAAAACGCAAAGTGGCTAGCACAGCAGAGTGCAGCCGAAAATGCGGAACGCAGAAAAACAAATAAGCTTGCTAAGTTGAAGTAAAATTTATTAAATTAAATAAAATGTAAAAAATGTGCATTATCATTATTATTAAATTCATTTTTATGTAATAGATACGTAAAAAAAATGTGAAACCAAAATGTATAATAAAAAAATGAAATGATTTGGAATCTTTTACTTGGCATATACATAATTCAGAATAGCTAAGCGAACGGCATGGGTGTCGATGGTTCGATGGAACATCGATAGTCTCCTGAACCTGTTGGCGGGTGGTTCGGTTCCCCGATGAGGCGACTAGATGTTTTTTTCCATTGGAATAATTCAAACATTTTTTTTTAAATTTCTTTTTATTTAATATCATTTGGATACAATTATTGTTATTCGTTATGATCAATTTAAGTAACAATATACTAAATATTTTGAATAAAAGTAAATAAATACAAATATTTCAAATTTCTGCTTGCACATAATCTGCAAAAGAAGAACATTGCAAACCAACGAATAAAGTTCAATATCAGAAAAAAAAGAATCAAAACAAACGAATGGATAGAAAAATCCAGATCTAGCCAAAGAAAAGAAAACCATAAAAATAAGAAAAGGGACAAAAACACAAATGTAAATAAAAGCAAAAACAAAAGCGAACCAACAACAAAAAAAATTCTAACAGACTACAAAAAAATGAAAAAATGTTAACCAAATGCCGCAGTCTGTACACTCACTGTCCAAACTCCGCAGTCTGCTTACCCCCAGAATTGCACGAGCTCCGAGTTTGCAAAAAGGAAGAGCTTATGACGCTTCTCTATGAATATAAGTTCTCTGGTAATACATATATGCTTGGATGCAATTCAAACCATTTTTTTAAATACACCCAAGAAGGATATAAACACAGATGACGACATGACGTTTACCGTTAGGATCGCCATTTTGTCGTGACGTCAGCAGATACTTCTTGTCACACGAACAGCTGTTCTTTGTTTACGTTTTTCTGGCAGCCAACGTTGCCAGAAAAATCTTAATTGAAACATTTTCTGCTAGAGTGGATTATTTCGCTTAAGACTCAGAAACGGAAATGTCGGGATTTGATAGAAATTGCTACATTATTGCAAATATGGTACGATAAGTTCTTCAATGTAATTTTTATTACTTGTTTTGAACAAAATAACTGATCTGCATTTGTCAATACTAAACATTTTTGCATTTAAAATAAGGCATTCAATCCCGGGATCCCGAAATCCCGGAAGTTTTCTCAATCCCGGAAACCCGGAATTTGAGTCCGAATCCCGGGATTCAAAAATGCATTTTTTATGCATTGCTTAAGATATTTTTGACGTTTTTCCACAAAAATACTTTCGTACATTTACTTTCAATCCATGATACAAGAATATATAGGTAGGAGAACTAGCCTGACATTTATGAAAGTGGGACCCAGCTTATGTCAAATATCGATGATGCCACCTTTGTTAATTTTGTTGGATTGAGGGAAAAACAGTTGGTGGGGATTTTATGAAAGAGGGATCCAGGAATGTGTTCTATTTTAAATATAGGGAAGAGATATTTCATAATATGTATACGTGTGTACATTGTACATATATTTGATGGAATACAATAATAATAAAAACAATAAATAATTTTGTAACAGCCCATTTACACAGTCATTCCCATGACGCATGGGCATTCCGTTTTTAGAATTTACACTGACATGGGCATGACGAAATTTGACAGTTTTTATATGAAAATGTAAACAAACAAAGCATGGAGTTGCCACCTTTTATGTTTTTTGTATGTAATTTCGGTGCAAAATTGTCTATCCCGTTTTCACTACCGCAGTTCTTATTAGTTCTTTATCAGATTTTGCGTCATGGAAATGATAGTGTAAATATTACAAATTCAGCAGCTTTGATTAACTATTTCACTTTATTATTCTTATTTTATTTTATCAACAATATTTGCACCAGCATTCATCTGCAACCCACAATAAAATAAACAAATTTACAGTAATAATTCTGATCACAGAATTGTTGATGAATTCCCAGGGATTTTTCAGTGAAAATATGTCAGGCTAGTTCTCCTACCTATATATTCCAGTATCATGTTTCAATCTAATTGGTAAATTTAAAAAAACACTTTTGTAGATGTAGTGCTACAAACACACAAAAATTTACAACATTTATGTCAATAACGGTTAACAAACAATTTTTTTTTTGGATAAATGGTTTTGTGTGTGTTTTACTTTTGAATGGACACCAATTTTAATAGTTTTAAACAGAAATTGGTGTATCCGTTCCCGCTATAATACTAAAACTATTCAAAGTAAGTTTTTCGTGTTTAGCATGAAATGGAGCTGGCAGAATTTTATGATTATATTCGGATTCAGCGTGGCAAAAAAAATAATTTGTTCGATCAATCCAATTTAAAAAGAATTACTTTTTGTTTGACTATATTTATTTAAATATTATTTATTTTGTTTAATGTAAAATTTATTAAATATATTTTCTTTGTCGAATTAAACTTAAAATATTGTTGCAACAATTTTTTCTTTAATTTTATATTAAATATTGCATTTAATTGGAAAATCCCGAACAAATCCCGGGATTGTAATTTCAAATCCCGAAATCCCAGGATTTTCAAAAACACTTCGGGATTGAATGCCTTACTTTAAAATGTGATTGTATTTGTTATAAAACATACAATTACGTGTCCATTTCGATTAACGGTGCTTCAATGAAACCATAACGTGTTGTTCAAGTTGTTCGCTAAAATATTAATATTGTTAAAAAAAAGTGTACGTACATCAAAAGATTTAAATAAACCTTACATTTTCTTTTGTAGAAATTGGTTTTGCTTTTTCATTTCCAAATACTCACCTTTCGTCGTCGAATACTTTCCGTAACTCACAACCATGTGAACTTCGTCATTTTCGTTTTCATCCGCTATTGGTCCAATTAATCGGCGCTTACTGGGGTTTTGTAGTGGCCCCAAAGTTTTAATTTTGCAGACAGTGAAAACTGTCATTCTCGTTCCGCAAGATTCTTGATTTGTTTTCCTAATTTTAATAATTTCGAATCGTATTTCTACTAACGACTAATTAATACAGTAGTAAATCCATTAATCTGGTAGCACTATTGCGAAACCAATTAAGCTAAATTTGTGGCAACGCTTGCATTTTTCTGCCAAATTAACAAGAAATATCTGCTGACTTCATGTTAGATAACGGTAAACGGCCTCATGTCGTTATCTAGTATTCTATGTATGACATATGAAATTTCTCGTATATTACCCCAAAATAATAAAAAGCTATTATCTGATCATGCACCCCCCCATAAGCGGACATCTGCAATAACCGGACAAAAACACTGCGACGGTGAGTGTTCGGTTATAAAGGATTTCACTGTATATGAGCCTATTTACACAGTCATTCCCATGACGCATGGGCATGCCGTTTTTAGAATTTACACTGACATGGGCATGACGAAATTTGACAGTTTTTATATGAAAATGTAAATAAACGAAGCATGGAGTTGCCACCTTTTACGTTTTTTGTATGGATTTTCGGTGCAAAATGTTCAATCCCGTTTTCACTACCGCACTTCTTATTAGCTCTTTGTCAGATTTTTCGTCATGGAACTGATAGTGTAAATAGGCTCTATGAGTTATTTATCATTATTCAAAAAAGGCTTTTTCAGAATCAAAAACCAGAAATAATAAAAAATTCACAATTTCGGGTAGGAACCTTTTTGATCCCCAAATCGATTTAAATTTTGTGTATCTAATGGTATTCATATACATAACGATAATCGTTAAAATGCGCAAGCATTAAGATTTTCAAGTTACGCCAGCAAACACAGTCTCAAACGTTTGAGAAAAACCCTATTTCTCGAGTCGATAACTAATGTGATTCTCGACTCGTTTTCAAAGGTTAGTTCTCGACTCGATATCAAAAGTCGTTCTCGAGTCACTCTCAAAGGTTTGAGAAAAACCCTATTTCTCGAGTCGATAACTAATGTTATTCTCGACTAATTTTCGAAAGGTTAATTCGGCAAATAAAACAGTGAAACGTTAATAATTTAATTTTTAAATTATATCTGTACCTTTTATTTTGTTTACTGTAAAAAAAATGATCTCTACTTAACAAATATGCAATAAAAACAAAAATACAATTTCAAAATTGACGTTTTTAAACTTTGATTTGCTCAGAATGGTTATAAAAGGAATAACATTGTCTTTTTTTTAGCAAAACGATCCAAACATTGCTCAGACGAACTACGAAATATTATAAAAGCATTGAGAGAAAAGGATAAGGTCATGAATAAGGGCAAGGATAACGACCAGATATTCTTTGTGGATCTGCCGACGCTCTAAAATGGGTAAATAAACCCGAAACAGGTGCTCCAAAGCGGTAACGTCTGAACGAATTGACAGACGAACAATCCAGTTAGCCCAGAACAATACTACTACCAGCTCTATGCAAATCAGGTACACACAAAAAAAAAGTAAGTAAATCTAACCAAAAAAGACGATTAAAAATGCAGCAACCAAGAAACGTTGTAAATGGAACCGACTCAAAGTTGTTCGCGTACAGTGAAAATTTGTTGGCGTACAATTAAAAATTGTTGGTATATTACTTTATGGAAGACAGAGAAAGCAATTATCCCATTGAGCGAAAAAAAAAATAGATGCATATTAGAAAAAGAATGCAAGAAAAAGATAGCTGATGTGTTTGGTATTTCTGTAGATGTGTTGTATTGAAATATATTTATGAAGCTTAAATTAATTGAATGTAAGCCCAAGACTTTAAAAACGAGATTAACCACAACAATTGTAGTTGTTGTTTGTGTTTTCCATATAAAATAAAAAATTGTTTTTTTACAACGTTTTTTGGTTAGATTAACCTATCTTTTTTTTTTCTGTGTACGAGCTAAAACTTTCTGAGAGTGCAGTTCTAATTAGAATACGTCTAATAGAAACCGGTTTTTTCGTCAAAAGTCCACGAAAGTGTCTTACCGGACCAAGTAATATCTAACAAAATGTTCCTCCGCATTTCCAATTTTCAATGTGATAATTACATGTACAAATTACACTGCGTTACAAAAAACTAGAGAGTGGACTATCTTCGGCTATACCGAAGCTGAAATACCCCCACACAGTAGGAAGAAGTACCTCGAACATAAAATGTGGTCTCAAGACCCTATTTTGAGCCAATTATAGGTTGTTTTGGAGCCCGGACCATGTCCAAAATCCATTTCTAAAAATTTCCAATCAAATCCACCAAAAAAAAAAATTGGTCTCAAGACCCCATTTAGACCCTTATATATGTGGCTTCGGAACCTCGGACTATGTCAAAAATACGTTTCTAAACATTTCCAATCGAATACAACCATAAAAAAGACTTGAAAAATGTTTACCTTTTTTTTTGGTGTATGGGAGCCACGCCCAGTTTTTATCCGATTTGGCTGATTCTCGAACTTGATCTCAGTATTCACGAGAAAAACATGTACCCAAAGTTTCAAGTCGATATCTCCAAAACTGCGACCGCTATCGTGCGGACGGACAGACAGACGGACATCGCTAAATTGACTCCGGTGGTGATGCTGATCAAGAATATATATACTTTTCCATACCGGACACGTCTCCTTATGGGCGTTACAAACGTTGTGACAAAGTTAGTATACCCTGCCACAGTGTGTGTGGGGGACCTACACGTTGTAGGTCTGTCCATAAAAAATTACAACTGCATACCAGAAATTTTGATTACACCCTCAAAATCTGAAGTTAGAAGACCTCCACACTCACTGTGGCAGGGTATACTAAGTCTAACACAACGTTTATAACGACCATAAGGAGGCGTGCCTGGTATGGAAAAGTATATATGTATATTCACCTCCTGAGTCGATTTAGCCATGTTCGTCTGTCTGTCCGCATGATAGCGGTCGCAGTTTAGGAGATATCGACTTGAAACTTTGGAAAAATGATTTTCACTTCAAAAGTAAGAGCAAGTTCGAGAATTATCCAAATCGGAGAAAAACTGGGCGGGGCTAAAACAAAAATTAGGGAACATTTTCCAAGTTTTTTTTATTGTTAAATTCGATTTGAAATGTTTAGAAACGTTTTTTGATATGGTCCGAGGTTCGGAAACCACAATTATAAATGGGGTCTTGAGACAAACTTTTTTTTTTGGTGGATTTGATTGGACATTTTTATACCCCCACACACTGTGGCAGGGTATACTCACTTTGTCACAACGTTTGTAACGCCCATAAGGAGGCGTGTCCGGTATGGAAAAGTATATATATTCTTGATCAGCATCACCTCCTGAGTCGATTTAGCGATGTCCGTCTGTCTGTCCGTCCGTCTGTCCGTCCGCACGATAGAGGTCGCAGTTTTGGAGATATCGACTTGAAACTTTGGGTACATGTTTTTTTCGTGAATACTGAGATCAAGTTCGAGAATCAGCCAAATCGGACAGAAACTGGGCGTGGCTCCCATACACCGAAAAAAAAGGTAAAAATTTTTCAAGTCTTTTTTATTGTTGTATTCGATTGGAAATGTTTAGAAACGTATTTTTGACATGGTCCGAGGTTCCGAAGCCACATATATAAGGGTCTGAATGGGGTCTTGAGACCAAAAATTTTTTTTTGGTGGATTTGATTGGAAATTTTTAGAAATGGATTTTGGACATGTTCCGGGCTCCAAAACCACCTATAATTGGGTCAAAATAGGGTCTTGAGAACACATTTTTTTATATTCGAGGTACTTCTTCCTACAGTGTGGGGGTATTTCAGCTTCGGTATAGCCGAAGATAGTCCACTCTCTAGTTTTTGAATATTTTCTATGTTTTTATATGCAATTTTTTTTATAGAAATTTGTGAAATATGTGAACTTTTTTTAAATTTTGTAAAAATTAGAAAGATATTTTTTTGATGGTGTAATTGTGGTTTAATGTGGGAAGTTGAACTGTTACATTGAAAAAAAAAAAAATGTGAAGCAATGGATTTAAAAAAAATTATGACCGTTGCCGGACTTGAGCTATGATTGCCGCAGAGAAAGCGGAAGCTCTCACCAACTGACCCACACCCAGTTCCGAAATGTCTTCAGCTAATGGCGATTAATAAGCCAGGTATAATGCACAGTGACGGGACGGCGACGGCTGCAAAAAATGTCACATAAGCATCTGTTGTGTGAAAAACAATGGAGGCAGTTTTAATGTCGTTGCCGATCCGTTAATATCTGTTGATATTAGATATTTCCGTAAACAGCTTACAGTTTGACAAACCAAAGCTTGTCAAACTGTTAGTTCTCAAACAAATCTTTGGTAAAAAGCGCAAATAAAAAAGGAAATTGAAATGAAATGTTTAAAAACATATTGAGAACTATTAATACAGCTTGTGCGGCTACATCCCGTGATTTTTTCACTTCATCTGGAGAATAAATTTCAATTGTTAACAGAAAACAGCTGTTCGTTTGAACGTGGCGGAACGTAGCATTATAACCACCTCCACGTTTTCTACGATAGGCCACGTCCCGTCTCCGTCACAGAGTATACAGAGGGGACATTCTCTTTAAATTCCCTGAAATCCAATATGGCGGACAATTTTTTTTGATTTTTCGTTCTTTGCTTCACACACTATACGTGAGTTCACCACGAATTATTCCGATTTTTCGCAGGGATGATTCGATTTCGTATGAAAAGTAGTATATAATTGTACGAAATTACATACAATTGTACCGAAATATTTGTATACCGAAAATATAACTATTTCATTTGTTTTAAAAAATTCTTTTAAGAAACAATATACAAATAAACAAAATATGTAATTTAAAAAATATTGTTAATTTTCTTTGAAATTCAACTATTGTTTACTGTTTTATATAAGAATTGTTTTAAACAAATGAAATAGTTATATTTCGGTACAATTGTATGTAATTTCGTACAATTATATACTACTTTTGATACGATTTCATAGAAAATTAACAATTTTTTTATGAATTCCAAACCAATTGTATACATTTTTTTGAGAAAAATTTACTGACGCGGGGGTTTATTATAAGACGACTATTTTCCATTCACTTCGAAATCTATTTAAAATGGAAATTTTTGTTTTGTGTTTAAAACTGAAACACACATTGCGAACCCTATCCGCATAATGAACTCAAGCAAAACTTTTTGGAAATACATTTTTATTGAAAAATTATTAAAATAAAGCAATATGAAATGTTAATGGTTCCAAAGAAATAGGGTTCAATTTGTAGGGAAACAAGAAAAATGCTTTATCCTGTAAAATTTACTTTTTGGAGGAAAACCGAAATGAAAAGACCTTATTTCTTTTATTCTGTGGAATGTTAATTGCAATTGTAGTAATTTATTTTTTGAGATAAAAATATTCTTTCTACGTGGAATTGTGGTAATTTTTTGGGAAATTTATATATTTGTTGCCAAAATTCAGAAATGGTCAAATTGTTACAATGAATATGCTCCATTATGTTTAGTTAAGTATTTTATTAAATTTAGAAATTTTCTAAATTGTACCGAAAATGTCTCAATAGTAGGAAAGTAAAAAAGTACTACTATACTGAAAAAAACATCCCTGCTACGAAGAAGTATGGAGAATGAATAAAAAAGTGTAAAAAATGTGGTGAAAAAGTAAAAAATGTAAACAATTTCTATAAATTTGCAAAAAATAATTGTTTGAAAACGTTTATTTCTACGGATTAAATAAATAAATAAAAGTTAATGTAATATTCGATATAATATCCGTTCAATTATCCAAATACGATAAAAGTGAATGAAATCCAACTGAACCACATTGGGAAAGTCGATCTAATCCGGCAAAGTTTGAATTTTGCGGGCCGCGATTACTCGGGCTTGACTGTTCCTCCTTTAAATCAGTTGCAATTTGCCGAACTTTGTTCGGTGTGTCTGAAGGATAACACCAGGCTCGTGCAAGTGAATCTAAGGATTTGCTGTCCGCTGTGACTTATGCCGAAGGCTGGTTGGAGAGGTATTTTGAATTGATGATTCAGTTGCCTTTATCTTCTAAGCAAAACTGCAGTCCTTTGAATAAGAAAATTAAAAAAGTATTGATTACTCATTAATTAAACCATAACGATATTCACATGTCGTCATATAAAGAGTCATAAACTATGATTTGCCATAAATTATTATTAAGCACTGAATTTTTCATACAAAATTTAATGACAAATCAAAATTTTTGACCAAATATTGCTTATGGCTCTACATATGATTACTTGTGAATACCCTTAATAATCTAACCCAAATTAAAGGTCCTCTCGAAAGCGACTATCTCAAAGTTCAAATCAAACAATGACCCAACACATTCTTAAGTTTGGCTTAATACTGTAATGCAGTATTAACCTAATGACTGTACCATGTTCTTTATTTTGAATTTTTAAAATATGTCAACATAAACTCATTTTTTTTTTCTTAGTTTCAAGGATTTTTCATATCAATTGGCAAAGTAAACAGAATTGAATATTAACCCGCAAAGTTCATTGTGGCGAGCTATCAGAAGGAACACCCAACTAAACATCCACTGAACCGAGACCGCCCTTAAATAACTTCACTAATAGGCACTAGTTTCAGCGACACAAAATTAGAGCCCCGGCGTTGGAGGATCTCCACCTGAGAGGGCTAAGATAAAGAAGCTCTTGCCGAGATCTACAAGGTCCACTCTTGATCCGCTTCCAGCTACATGGCTAGGATCAACGAGGAAGTGAGCTCGGACTGTGGCGCACGCTGCACAACCAACCAATAAAAATAATTTTACTTTCGACAAACCTTACGGACGAGGAGGAACACGGACTGTAATCAGACGGAATTGTTGCTACAGCACTAAGAAAACCGACTCACACAGCAGACAGACTCAGGACTCAGACTCTTCGCAAAACCCTTTATTCCTTCATATAAACCCTTTATAAAAGTATATAAAAGATTCACTAACCGTTCGGCATCTTTCACAGCATTGGGGAAGGAATAAAGTCGAACTGCTCCTGGACATTTCATGACGCATTCTCTCATAATGAATTTTTTTATGTCTGCAAATATATTACAAAATGCAAAATGCCATTAGTAAAGTTAAATTTATTTACACTAACATTTTCACTCACTGCGGCAAGGGTGGTGTACAAATTTCTATTCAGCAAATTGAAAAAACACTAATGAAGATCACTGCATAAAAATATAAAATATTGGTATATTTTATAATTGTTTTTTTTATTTTTTTTCACAGTTCACTTTTTACGATTTCACTTTTCCAAAAATTTATACGCCAAGAAAAATTATTTGCAAACTGGTGGTGAATACGAAAAAGAATCAAAACAATAGAAAAAAATTGGTGGGGAATTATGCATACAGCTGAGCTCTGGTGTTGAGTTTCTGCCAACAGCTGAGCTCTGGTGGTGAAAAAAATTTTTTACGAAGATCGTATTTTACGAACTTTTCTCGATCAAAAATATTCGAGAAAAGTCCAACATTCACTCGTATATTACGATAGTCGTAATTTCATCGATAAAATATCGTTTACGACTTCGCAATCGAAATCGTTAACGACTTAGTTAAAGAATTCTTTAACGACTTCGTTTACGAGTACATTAACGAACGAAATGATCGTTTTGAAAAGCTATTTTTAGATCCAATGGTTTTCAAACTGTTAGAAAAAAGTTGTATAACGATTTCTCAGCAAGATATTTTCTATTTTTAGAATCAGTGTTTTTCAAACTGTTAGGAAAACAATTTTGAAACGTTTGTTAAGTTATACTTTTAAGCGCTTGTTCAATAATGGCTGAGTTAGGTGAATGTGTTAAGCGCTCGGCACATACTTTAAAATCCGGAGGACGTGAGTTCAATCCCGGGTCCGACTCAGTGAAAAAGTTATTAAAAATTATTCTAAGGAAAAGTTGGCCAATAAAAAAAAAGTAAAAAAAATTCCAAGTTAAAAAAAAATATTTTTTTTTAGATTTGTTAAAAATATCGTAATGATGATCGTTTACGAGATTGTTAACGAATTCGTTAACGAGCACTTTTTTGTTCGATAACGATAACTCGTTTCGATGCAAAATTAAGAACGAAGTCGGATTCGTATACGTATCGTTATACCTGTCGCCTACGATTGTTTTATCCGCTTTTCGATCGAAAAAATCTTCGTTTACGAGCTCTTTAACGATAAAGTTATTGGCTGGGGAGTGTCCCCTCTGTATACTCTGTGTCTCCGTCCATTATGTTGTATGCTCAACAATTTAATCCAGTGATGCCAAATTGAGGGTAATTTCCCTTTTTGAGGTTTTTTTTGGTTGGATTTTACCAAAAGGGAAAAAGGTACTTTTTTTATCTATCCGAAGAAAAAAAGTGAATTTTTTAACTTTCATTCTTTTATATATATATTAATACTTATATAAAAGTTTTTTTCTTATGAATGATGTAGCTTTGTTCCTTGGACGTTTTTCTACAAAGTAGCTTTTAATAATTTTGCATCTACGATGAACATTTTTTCCTCTAAATCCGTTTTTGTGAACTCACATCTGATTTTCTCATACAAAAATTCATCATGAAATGCTACAAAAAAAAGGTCCATTTTCATCTTTAAAAAGTTTAAATTACTGTATGATAAAATAAGAGGAATGTTCGCAAAACACTGTTAGAAAAAAGTTGTATAACGATTTCTCAGCAAGATATTTTCTATTTTTAGAATCAGTGTTTTTCAAACTGTTAGGAAAACAATTTTAAAACGTTTGTTAAGTTATACTTTTAAGCGCTTGTTCAATAATGGCTGAGTTAGGTGAATGTGTTAAGCGCTCGGCACATACTTTAAAATCCGGAGGACGTGAGTTCAATCCCGGGTCCGACTCAGTGAAAAAGTTATTAAAAATTATTCTAAGGAAAAGTTGGCCAATAAAAAAAAAGTAAAAAAAATTCCAAGTTAAAAAAAAATATTTTTTTTTAGATTTGTTAAAAATATCGTAATGATGATCGTTTACGAGATTGTTAACGAATTCGTTAACGAGCACTTTTTTGTTCGATAACGATAACTCGTTTCGATGCAAAATTAAGAACGAAGTCGGACTCGTATACGTATCGTTATACCTGTCGCCTACGATTGTTTTATCCGCTTTTCGATCGAAAAAATCTTCGTTTACGAGCTCTTTAACGATAAAGTTATTGGCTGGGGAGTGTCCCCTCTGTATACTCTGTGTCTCCGTCCATTATGTTGTATGCTCAACAGAGAATAGCGCCGAGTAGCTTAGCCCACAAGCTACCGGCAAGCTAACCGCTGTTTTAGCAAGTTGCGAATCCACTTCCACTTGCCGCTCTCGAACACTTGCATCATCCGTCAAAAACTCGAATGACCTGGATAGGCGGAAGCACTTGGATAGCTTGTGTGCTCAAGTTGCGTTGAATGAGCAGAGCGCACTGCGCAGTACGGAAAATGTTCGTATTTTGTATTGTTAAGTTTCGTGCGACATGTAGGAAAATTTTAGAATATTGAATTCATTACGGAATGGTAAAAACAATTGTTTTAAAAAACTTACTTTCTATTACACCGTGCAAAAATTTTAATTTTTTTGTACACATACAATTTTTCCACATAGAAAAATTGTTTTTAATAATGTGGTTGGCATTACAGAGTGCAACAAATTTTAGATTTATTGGACACATGCTAATTTTTCCACTGAGAAAAAATTTGTTAAATTAATGCAGCTACTTTTAGACAATGCACCAAATTTTATTTTTTTTGAACGCATGAAAATTTGTCCATAAAGAAAAAAATTATTCTAAGACTATTATTTAATTATTTGTATGAAAATTCTTTGACTATTCAGTAAAGAAACAATATCTATAGCTGTCTACTATAATGTAGAATGTATCTATGTATTTTATAAATTGTACTCGTAATATTTTGGGGTTCATTCACTGCGCAAATAATCGATGTTCTAATTGTAATTTTTAAATAAGCTGCTTTTACATTTTTTCCACCAATTCCAGGACATGAAAATACTGCACTCTTTACCAACGCGACAAGTCGCACCATAAAAATGTGATCAGAAAATGGTTCGACCGCTGGCGCCTACACTTTTTTACGCTTTGTTTTCTTCACTGTTATGAGCGAGAAATGTCGAGTTGCGACGAACTCCTTCGCGATGTCCTATTCACAGCGCTGCTTGCGATAGGCAAATGCCAAATGTGTCGCGCTGCGTAAGAATTTGTTTTGTTATGTTGCGGTTTCATGTCGCTGTCTCATTGTTGTTTGTTGAAGAATGCGTTTGCTGTTGCAATATATTAACAAAGAAACGACTGTGCATAATTTTTTATGATCAGCTTGTTAACCCTTTTGAAATCGCGAATTTTGGATTTAGGAAAATCCCAAATTTATGGTTCCACTTGTCGTGTCGGTAAAAATTGCTGCAATTGTGAAAAACATATGCAAAAGCAGCTAATTTTCTATGTCCTAAAAATATTTTCGTTTAGTTGTAATTTGAAAGTTGCAATTGAAACATCATTTAGCAGTGAAATGGCAATATTATTGTAGAGAAAAGAAATCGTGTACTTCCCAAGACAGTAGATAGTATAATATTTCTTAATTCAATGTTCAAAGAATCCATATAAAAAAATTGATATAGCAACTAAGGTTTTATAATGTATATAGTTTTTTTCTAATGAATTACATAATTTTATGTTTTTTAAATCATTTTTTTTTTTTTTTTTTTTTTAATTTTTAAGCTCAGTTTTAAGATTTCTTAATAATTTTAAAATTCTATAGTTTTAAGTTAAAATTTAAATTGCATACTTTTTTTTTGCTTTTTAAGTTTTTCTTTATGAATTTCCTATTTTTATTTTTTTTGAGATTTTTCAATAAAACTATTCCTTTTTTGTTATTAAAAAATTATTAAGTGTTTATATTTTAATAAAATCAATCAGCTATAATATCTCACGAAATAATTGACGAATTGAATGCTACATACAAAATGCGAAAATTTTCGGTAGTGCAAATAACCCACAAGCGCACACAAGCAACGACAAATTCAATGCTACATACAAAATACGAACATTTTCCGTACTTTAAATAACCCACAAGCGCACACAAGCAACTTCAATGCGCAAGCTATTCAAGTTAATCCTACTATCAACGACAAATTCAATGCTACATACAAAATACGAACATTTTCCGTACTTCAAATAACCCACAAGCGCACACAAGCAACTTCAATGCGCAAGCTATCCAAGTTAATCTGACTATCCAGGTCATTCGAGTTTTTGCCGAATGGCACAAGCATTTTATTTTTTTCTCGTGTGCACTCGTACGAACTCGGATCCACAAGCACCGAACACTTGTGGCATCCGTCGACACGGATTCGAGTTGGGAGTTGCACTTGGGTTTTGGCGAGTAGCTTGAAACTGGTTTTCGGTGCACCGACGCTCTTCTCTGATGCTCAACAATTTAATCCAGTGATGCCAAATTGAGGGTAATTTCCTTTTTTGAGGTTTTTTTTGGTTGGATTTTACCAAAAGGGAAAAAGGTACTTTTTTTATCTATCCGAAGAAAAAAAGTGAATTTTTTAACTTTCATTCTTTTATATATATATTAATACTTATATAAAAGTTTTTTTCTTATGAATGATGTAGCTTTGTTCCTTGGACGTTTTTCTACAAAGTAGCTTTTAATAATTTTGCATCTACGATGAACATTTTTTCCTCTAAATCCGTTTTTGTGAACTCACATCTGATTTTCTCATACAAAAATTCATCATGAAATGCTACAAAAAAAAGGTCCATTTTCATCTTTAAAAAGTTTAAATTACTGTATGATAAAATAAGAGGAATGTTCGCAAAATGGTTTATAACTTCATTAAAGACTAATTTACATTGTATGAATTGGTTGATACAGCGTATGAATTGTGACACTTGAAAAACAGATGAGAATATTTTGCATTGAAAAATATGTTAGTATCAGAGAACTTATATTCATAGAGAAGCGTCATAAGCTATTCCTCTTCCTTTTTGCAAACTCGGAGCTCGTGCAATTCTGGTGAGTAAGCAGACTGCGGAGTATGGACAGTGAGTGTACATACTGCGGCATTTGGCTAACATTTTTTAATTTTTTGTAGTCTGTTAGAAATGTTTTTGTTGTTGGTTCGCTTTTGTTTTTGCTCTTCTTTTTGCTTTCTTTGACTAGATCTTGATTCGTTTGTTTTGATTCTTTTTATACCCTGCACACTAGTGTCCAAGGGTATATTGTTTTTGTCACACCGTTTGTAACGCCCATAAGGAGGCGTGTCCGGTATGGAGAGTCACGCCTACCTCCCATACAAAATGGCGCCAATTTTATATTATTTTCGTTTATCTTGAGAAATACTTAACCGATTTGGATGCGGTTTTTTGCATTGGGTTGGAAATGAGGTCGGGAACGAAATGGGAATGAAACCGAAACGAAATGGAATCGGACCGGAACAAAATGGTATTGGAACAAAATTTTTAAATGGATCAGGAAACTAAAATTATCGATAAATATTGGAAAATTATCGATAAAAAATCCATAAACTATCAAAAAATTATCGAAAAATTATCGATAAAAAATCGAAAAATTATCGATTAAAATTCGAAAAATTATCGATAAAAAATCGAAAAATTATCGATAAATAAAAGAAAAATTATCGATAAAAAACCGATAAATTATCGAAAAATTATCGATAAAATATCGAAAAACTATGAATAAAATACCGATTTTCGATAAAATTGCGAACATATGGTCTCAGAATGTATCGTACTCGCATGTGCAGGGTATTATAGCTTCGGTCAGAACGAAGATAATTCTCTTACTAGTTTTTATTCATCTTGCAATTTTTTGCCGTTTGATTTTTTTACTATGATTGTCGGCGCAGGTTGTTGTTGGCGATTTTCATCCCTCCTGCTGCAGTTTTATTATACACCCAGAAAACAAAAACTGTTGGGGCAGCAGAATTTTCGGCCAACCGAATGCTAGCGGCTGTCACAACATCTACTTTCAGATGTTGCAGCATCTACTTTCAGATGTTGCAGCATCTACTTTCAGATGTTGCAGCATCTACTTTCAGATGTTGCAGCATCTACTATCTGTTGTCCCAACATATACTGTCTGACGCAGCAACATCTCTCTGATACTGCAAAAAGAATGTCAAAAATAATGCTAACGTGTAAGAGCGAGACAACAATTTACTTAAATTGTGCAAATGAAAAAAAAGTATTACGAAAAAGAATGTAAGAAAAATAAAGCAAATGTGTTTGATGTTGTCTTGTAAAACTAGACACAAGACTTTTAATGCGAAATAATTCTCAATTCTTACACGAATTTGATGGGCAACATACTTTTTACTGCAAATACATATGCAGTAATTAATGCACAATTAACGCGCTTTCATAAAAAGCAAAATTTAATTATTTCATTCAATTTGAAAAAAATTTTAAATGTTGAAATACGTGTTTTTCGGAAGTAAACAAAATAGAAACTATTCCGCACAATTTTTCGAAGCATAAAACACTTCTTTTTGTTTGCAATTCATTATAGTTTAATCATAATTAGGTTTTAAAAATATTTTCTAGATGCGTAAAAGATAAACAAGATGGGTGATATACTAAAGGGGATGCCACACCGGCGTCAATTGACGCTTTTTTGTTGTTTGCCAAATTAAAATTTTTGTGGTTTGGCAAAATTAAAAATGAACACTATTTGAAAGAGCAAACACTACACTACATTAGCGAAATTCTCGCATACTATACATCGCATACGATAAATCGTAAGTGTAGACCACTTATAGCAACCCTTTTGTGACATAAAGGTAAAAGGCGTCAGATTGACCTGGCGCCAAATATATTTGCGTGTGGCACGCATCAAAAAATTAAAACAGCGTAAAACAGAGTAAAAATTCATTAGCGAAATTCTCGCATACTATACATCGCATACGATAAATCGTAAGTGTAGACCACTTATAGCAACCCTTTTGTGACATAAAGGTAAAAGGCGTCAGATTGACCTGGCGTCAAATATATTTGCGTGTGGCACGCATCAAAAAATTAAAACAGCGTAAAACAGAGTAAAAATTCAAATAAATAGGGGTCAAAGGACGCCTGTGTGGCATGGGCTTAAGCCTTCAAATATTTTTCTGAATTAGTTTGCAGACTTTGTAATGGCTGGTCAAATGTTTATTTTTGTGAATTTTGATACAAGAAACTTAGATAAAAAGGAATCAATAAATAAAAACACAAAAGTTAAAATAAAAATTGATTTGCAACACTAGTCTTTTGCTTCCTACATGGCATCACTGTTAGTTGTCACGGTTCACAAGCGAATTCAGTTGCTACACGCGAGTGTGGATTCGGTTGTGGTAGCTTTTTTTATTTGAAATGTTCTGTCAGCTGAAAAAAAGTGGCTGTTTCAATCTACTATTCTGTTGTTATATCCGAATTGCACATTTTAGCGTTTCTTCTGGTATTACAAGCGAATTTGGGTCTCTCTCAAGCGAAAAACTAGAGCTGCAGACGAATATTTGTTACCACAACCTCGCGCCAAGCGATTTTTTTTTTGTGTGTATGCATGTATATTTTTCTATGATTTGTTTGGATTCGCGACAAAGTATTTTGATGGTTTTGGCATTTTTGGAATCTCATGATAAATTATGGAAATTATCTGCTTTGTACCTACATATATGTTTTCTTATTTTTTTGTATAACTTTTTTTTTATATATTCTACCCAATTAATAGATTTGCTACAATTAATAGATTTGCTACAAAAAATTCCTTTAAAAATCAGCAAAAATTTTAAATGGACAAATAATGCTGAGGACTCTTAGGTTCATGTATTTTCTATCATACAAATATAAATCAAAATACAAATATAAATCAGAACTGGTTTGGAATGTTGCGTTTCCAGCCATAGTATTTCAAAAATATATTGCAAAAAAGACTTTTTGACGTTTATGTGTTCAAAAATTAGGTTTTTTCATGTTTGAAGATTGAAAAATATAGAAAATTAACGTGATATTTCCGAATGAATTCTAAATTTGGTCCTTTTTCTATTTTATAACACTAGTTTACAGCAAAATGTATCCTCGACTTTTGATAGTCATTTCCTTTGTAAAAACGCTGAATCCGAATATGAAGTCGGAAAAATTTTAAGTAGGACAGTTTTTGAGATATTGCACTATTTGTATATTTTGCATTTTGAAACGCATTATTTCGACTTCATATTCGGATTCAGCGTGAGTTTTTACATAGGAAATGACTATCAAAAGTTGAAGATAACGAAATTTTTAATAATTTGTAAACTAGTGTAATCATTCAATCAATTTTCTTAAATGGACCTAAATGGGCAATCGTGTTTTAGGACGATAATCGACAATATCAAATTTACATTAAAGCGACCTCTAAACAAATGAATAAGTTAAAACAGCGGATATGCAGTTTGTTGTGATCAAATCGTTACTATTCCCGTATTTTATACTTGATTTTGCTAGTTTATACATTGCTTTCTGGAAAAGTGATAGAATTCTCTAACACACAAAATAAATCGAATTGACTATAAATTATTTTATTCATGTTTTATTCATTTGACAAAAAAGATATATCAACCGTTTTTCTTCACAAATCTAGCATTTAACAATTTTTACGTTTTTTAGACCCAAATGACGTTTTTTTAAAGCCAAATTGACGTTTTTCTGTCAGCATCACCTGGCAACACTGAGTGTAGCTAGCATTTTGAGTATCGAGTTTATCAAAGGATAGAGCTCACTGTCACATGTCTCAATAATCTCATGAAGATCTGTAGGAGTAGCAAAGCCCTCGCACAGTTGATATTCTGAACTGACAGTAGAAACAGAAGTACCCAAGATCTGATGGTCCATTGTTGCTACATCGCGAACTGTTGTCAGATCTTCTTCTGTGACTGATGAACACGGCAAAAAGACTCGGAGATTTAAGAGATTTATTTGAGATCACCGATTATATTGAATATATACGGCTCTTCTGAAGAACTCCTCTGTGGACTGACTATCCGGAAAGTTCTAGCGATGTATCTGTCGTGAAACAATGCGCTTTAAAAAAAAGGGTCATGGAAGACAGAATCCACTGTCAACGTATCTTTCACTGCATCCATTGCCTTTTTCAAAACTAAAGACATTTTCTGCAGGAAGCGGCTGAGTGACACTGTTAAATATGTAGTATAGTCTGTTGACAAACAGATGTCGCGGCTATTTATGTTTATTAAGTGTTTTTTTTTCTTCCTTAAATTTTACTTCTTGTTTTAATTTCTTTCTTTTGGAAACCGCTTTTTTAAATTTAGGCCAAAACCGAAATTAAGCCGAAACCGAAAAAAAAGATCAAATGTTATAAAGTAGTACATAATTAACCGTTTCAGTAAGCTGAAATCGTTTATTTTAAGTTCAGATCATGAATTAGATGAATTTGGAAGCAAACTATCTAGAATTTAACATTTAAGATTAGAAACTATCAATACATATAAGGTGCGTTTCTTATTTATAAGGTCACCTTAAATTTTTAAATACTACGAATACAATGGATAATTTCTTTTAAAATGTTCATACAAAATTATCTACACTAAAAGTACTCTCTAAATATGCTGTAGTTGTTGTTGCAGTTTTGTTGTTGTTGAAGCTAAACTTTTTTTTTATATTTTACGTGTTCATATTTATAAGGTCACTTTAAAAAAATTGATTTCGAATGACATTAAAAACACGAGTTTACATACCAACTACCAGGTTTTTTTTATTAAATTGACACTTATTCTCGTAAAATATCGAATTTTAACTGTAAAACGCCTTTTCGGATATTTTATTTTTCGGACGAATCCGAAACACGGTTGAAACAGCTTTTTTTTTGCCGAAAACCGAAACCGAATTTCGGTCGGTCTCTAGTTATAATTGCTAAGACTGACACTGATTTGCAAACTTTTAAAATTTTTTTGAATATATGTATCTTTTTTTAAGTTACAGTACAAAAACCAGGCACGTAGCCAGAAAAAAATTTTTTGGTGGGTTTTCATTAAATTTTTTTTACTTATACTGAAGAAAAAACTAGAAAATGAAAACCAAATTAAAATCAACAACAGATCGGTTTTTTCAAAATAAATCTTTTTTTTTTCATTAAATAAATAAGATTTAAACAAAAGAAAAAAAAAATTGGGAAAAACCCGTGATATTCGAAGCTAAATAACGAATGCTAGAAATGGAATTTTTCCAGTTTTATATACACGAAAGTTTTTAATAAAAAAAAATTTCAATTAGATACGGAAGTTTCTCTTAAATTCTGTTAAATTTCATTACAATTCCATACATTTTTCTATTACTTCATAGATTTCGGGGGGTTCGAACACCCCTAACTCCCTCCCTGGTTACGTCCCTGATGAAAACCACATAAAGTGCATTTTTGGCGTTTGAGGAAAAATTGTGCGTGCTGGATTTTGGGAATTTGTCTATCAGGCCCTAAGGACTTGAGGCCATACACTGAGAGAAAAAAATTCAAAACTGCATGGTTATGATTTGAATCGGGCTTTAAAAAATCATCACTCCGCAGTCCTAAAATAGAACTGCCAATATTTGAATGTAGATTTTTTATGTACGATTGAACTTTTTTTAGGTATAATCCCAATTCTTCAGAATGAATTGTATGAAATTGTGTATGAAAAATCCAAAAAATGTTCAAAAACCGGATTTGTGGAACAAAAACGTAGCCGTCTCAAATAATTTTCATTTTAGTCACAAACCATTACAATTCAGTCGTGAAACAACAATATTTCAGTCTCATTTCATCAATGTGCCGTTTCAATTCAACAATGGGCAGTTTCAAAAATATTGAAACGTTTCGTTGTCAAAATCAGAACATTCATTTTTAGCTGGTAATTGACGGTACTTAAAAATTTCGAAAAACGATTTTGGCAGTCAGTCTTTTAAAAGTCTCGAAAATCTTATATTTAATATAAAAATAAATATAAAAATTAGCCCTACTTATTAGTGTTTAAAATGTATGTGCGGTTCAGTAGGCGGAACCATGGCTTAAAAAATGAATTCTTGAATCATGCGGGAACTTTGTTTTAAACCACTTTGGTTTTTTTATTGTAATATAAATTTGTTTAACATTGGCAACTTGTCTTTTTATTTCACTTATCAAAAAAGCTTTTTGAAAATTTTGTAACACAAGAACTTATTCTGAGCATAGCTCCGTTTTTTTTAAGTATGATAGTAAATGGACTCCACTCAACGGCTGATGTGCACGCCCCACATCCATCACCAATTGTTAGTGGCACTGGGGAGGTATGTAGTATTTTTAACAAAATGTTGAATGTTTTTATTTGTTTAAGGTCGTTAGTCATTCTAAAATAAACATAATCCTATTGATTTGTTCCATTGAAACATAATTTCTAATAACCGAATTCAAATGGCAGCATATACGGAAAAAATGTGAATTGACACTGGTGGTACACCGCAAATGAGGTTAAAGTCATCGGTTGAAATGCCAACAAGCCATTTCATTTGCAAGGCCGCATTTGCTCTCTTGGAACCCCTTTCCCCTATTACTGTTCAATGTTACCTTTAATCGTCTAACAAATGAGCACCAAGAGCTCAAAATATCGATTCAACACAAATAAAAAAAAACAATTGAGAATAGCTAGAGCTGGCCACAATGGCTGCCAACTGGTCGGGTCTGGTAGATTTGTGTTTGGGTCAGGAGCGAGAGAAGGTATTCGCAAAAATTTGACTAGATTTCAAATACGACGTTCGGTTTTTATCGAAATCAATAGATTTATGGCAAACCTAATGAATTGCCACAGAAAACGCAACCACAATGGAAATGTCGATATATCACGCACCACGTTAAGTGATTTTTTTTTCGTTTCTCATAGAAATCATTTCAACAACGAAATTCCCAAGGGAAAGCAGTTGCTCTGCAGCAATTTAACGCCGCGTTCACGGTCGTTGCTGCCAGGGTAAGTTATACTAGGGATGTGTGAAACGCTTAAATAAATTTCGGATTCGTCTCGTATGTAGCCAGTCATGCGGTTCATGCCCACATACCGTCTCGAGCCGAAGGTACCTCTGAACAAGGAAGTGTGTGAAAAGATCATGCAGAGTGTCATGGATAAGGCGTTTGAAGGCTTCGTATACACGCCCAGAACCTCCATTAATTTAAGTGCCGAAATCAGCGAAGAAATCAAGAACCGTGTGAAGAGTCAAAATTTCGATAGGTAATGTAATTGATTGAAAAATATTTAATTTGACTAACCAATAGTCGTGTTGCAAACGTAATCTAGAAGTTTTGTTTTTCTTATGAAGAAATAAGCAACTACACTTCTGTTATCACGATAGTGGTCGTAGTTTTGGAGATATCGACTTTAAACTTTGGGTATATGTTTTTCTCCTCCAAACTCAGATCAAGTTCGAGAAACAACCCAATCGGACAAAAATTTTTTTTGGATTCGATTTGGAAATTTTTATAAACGGATTTTGGACAAGGTTGGGGGTTCAAAAACCACATAAAAATTGTAATCACTAGAGCTCGGACAAAAACAGCCCAAAAATTCCAAAAATAAGCAAGCAAATAAGCACGAAATTCTGTCGAAATAAACGCGAAATATGCACGCGTTAGCATGCTCAACGCGCTTAAAATGATATTTATACCCCCACACTCACTGTGGCAGGGTATACTAACATTGACACAACGTTTTTAACGCCCATAAGGGGGCGTGTCCGGTATGGACAAGTATATATATTCTTGATCAGCATCACCGCCGGAGTCAATTTAGCCATGTCCGTCCGTCTGTCCGTCCGCACGATAGCGGTCGCAGTTTTGGAGATATCGACTTGAAACTTTGGGTACATGTTTTTCTCGGGAATACTGAGATCAAGTTCGAGAATCAACCAAATCGGATAAAAACTTGGCCTGGCTCCCATACACCGAAAAAAAGGTCAACATTTTTCAAGTATTTTTTATTGCTGCATTCGATTGGAAATGCTTAGAAACGTATTTTTGACATGGTCCGAGGTTCCGAAACCACATATATAAGGGTCAAAATGGGGTCTTGAGAAAAATTTGTTTGGTCGATTTGATTGGAAATTTTTAGAAACGGTTTTTTGACATGGTCCGGGCTCCAAAACTCTTTATAGGTGGCTCAATATGGGGTCTTGAGACCACATAATTTTATGTTCCGGGGTACTTCTTCCTACTGTGTGGGGGTATTTCAGCTTCGGTATAGTCGAAGATAGTCGAAGATAGATAAAAAACCTTTTTATGGTAAAAATATTTTATTTTAAAGAAGAAAAAGACAACATAAATCTAATATACATATATACGACATCACCGACAGGCAAAGATTTAAAAAAGTCCAAATAACGTTCAAAATATACTATATGTTCCCAGTGGTCAATAGAAGGTGTCTGCAGACATGCCAGTATGCCTCTTCCTAGTGGTCAAAAGAAGGTGTCTGCAGGCATGCCAGTATGCCTCTTTGGGAGTTCGGATGCATTCCCTCCCCGCTTCCAACCTTTACTTCTTTTTTATATGAAACGGGACAAATAAACAGGCATACGTCTGTCTCTTCCATGCGTATGCCTGGTCGTAGAAGCGGAGTTGGATGGTGTCTTTTTAATTTCCCTTCGTTTCCTCGTTCTGACGCTATATTCGCCTTTGATTGGCTGAGCTAAAAATAGCCCAAAAAATGTATTGGGAACATCTATTTTTAGAATTTCCCTTTTTAGTTCATTGTAAATAAAATTTATATATTTCACATGTAAATGTTAAATTTTTTGATTCTGATATTATATTTTCGAACTCTTTAGTTCATATACATTTTTATTTACTTACTTGCGTTTTGGCCGAGCTGAGAATTGAACCTGGCTACTGACAAGGCGTGTGCGACCTTTTAGCACGTTCGTCTGCTGATGAAATTTTTTTACTATGATCTAACTGCGTATATTAGATCTTATGTATTTTTGGTAAATGGGTGTTTTGAAAAGTATTTAAGCATTTTATTTACTTCAAACATAAATTTGATTGAAAAATTGAATTTTTTGTAACTTTCAGTTTTTTTTATACAAATGAAATTTATAGTGTCGGACTGATTATTCGGCTTCGGCCACCTTCGGCCTAAAATTTTACATTCGGCTTTCAATTGGCTTCGGCCAATATAAAAACCGACGCCGAATGTACGGCCAAATGTCAAAAATATGTAAAAGGTGAAAAATTTATATTTTTTTAAATCAATCATTGCACACAAGAATTGCTAAGAAAAATCTACTACAGAATTCAGCAACCATGGAATTTTTTAAAACATATACACCATTTTTGCCAATTTCACTTTATAGTTTAAAATCCACCTTCTTTGGACACCATCTCTATCAGCATCCAAAATCCGTTAAGAAGCAATATGTCTGCTTTTTGGAGTATTTACTAAAGTCCTTTTAATTTTACACCCCATATGCAAAATGCTCTTGTTTAGACTCATATTTAAAAAACCAGACGAAGTAGAGCATTTCTGTAAGGATCCATAGGTTTGCTTTATTTTTCACTGTAACTTAGAGTTAAATATAATCCAAAAAATTTAATGGTACTAAAATGAACATTCACATATTCAAAACAAACAATCGTAAAAATATGAGAAATAGCTTCTTTTAAAGATATATGTTAACACTAAACGATGACTTAAGCATATTTTTTTTAATTTTTTTACCTTTTTACCTTTTTACCTTTGATAAATTACTGAATTTTGCCAATTTCAACATTTCTTGATCCTGAATTTCTCACAAACCCGACGTGATAGAACGCCATCTTGGTCAGCGTTAAAATCTATAAGAATGCTACGGAGTATCAAAACGTTCTAATTTTGCACGATTGAGTTATTATTCATTTATTAATATTTTACAAAATCATTCACTTACTAAGGGTTCATTAAGATATAAACCATTTTCAATAAATATTTTTTCATATTGTCTTTATATTGAGCTTCCGTTTTAGAAAAATGTGAAAAAAAGCGGAAGGTGGTATTTTCTGCTGAAAATACCACCTTCGGTCCGACACTAGAAATTTATCGTATTAATTTTGTTACAATGCATTTTCTGGTGTTTGTGATTTGATAACTGATTCATTGATGCGCTGATTTCATGGTAGTAAATGGTTTTTCGGTTTTAGTACCACAACTTTTGAACGGATTAAATTTCAAATGTTCTATAATGAAAATTGTAAATTTTTTTAGCAAACGAAATTATTGAAATTTTTTTTTGGGAGTCTGATGCAGAATGTTGAGAGTTTTATGAACTCTTATAAACATATTGCAAAAAAAATAAAGAAAAGAATTATAAATGTGTATGTATAGTTATTGGATTTGCATTAAACAACCTTCGGCATCCTCAAAAATTCTTTCAATCCTCCAAAAAAGAATTGTAAAATGTCTGTATAGAAAAAAAAATCCATTTTGCAAAATAAATCATATTCCTAAAATCAATATGTAATATTGTTGGAAATTTGAATGTTTTAGAAAATTCAAGAGATTTTCTTTGAATCAATCTGGAAATCCACTATTTGAATTAAATTAATTAATTAAATATTTCTAAAAATATTTGAATTTGGAAAAAAATCCACATTTTTGAGTGTAGGTGTTCCATTTTATTTCATAATCTGAAAAAGATACGACTAAATAATGTTCCACAATATTGTGTCCTTAGTTTTTCGATATTTTTCGATATTTTATCGATTTTTTATAGATAATTTTTCGATAATTTATCGATATTTTATCGATTTTTTATAGAAAATTTATCGATTTTTTATCGAAAATTTATCGATTTTTTATCAAAAATTTATCGATTTTTTATAGATAATTTATCGATTTTTTATAGATAATTTATCGATTTTTTATAGATAATTTATCGATTTTTTATAGATAATTTATCGATAATTTTTCGATTTTTTATCGATAATTTTTCGATTTATTATCGATAATTTTTCGATTTATTATCGATAATTTTTCGATAATTTATTAGTTTCTGATCCATTTAAAAATTTTGTTCCAATTCCATTTTGTTCCGGTACAATTCCATTTCGTTTCGGTTTCATTCTAATTTCGTTCCCGACCTCATTTCCAACCCAATACAAAAAACCGCATCCAAATCGGTTAAGTATTTCTCAAGATAAACGAAAATAATATAAAACTGGCGCCATTTTGTATGGGAGGTAGGCGTGGCTCTTATCCGATGTTGCCCATTTTCAATACCGTCCAATAAAAATAAGAGGAATCCCAAAATTTGGGGTCGATAGCTCTAAAGCTACGACAGTTATCGTGCGAAATGACAGACAGACGGACATGGACTAATGGACTCAGGAGGTGATGCTGATCAAGAATATATATACTTTTCCATACCGGACACACCTCCTTATGGGCGTTACAAACGGTGTGACAAAAACAGGGTGCAAAGTATACAAATGTATTAAAAAAATTTTTTTTAAATAAAAAAAAAACCCCAAAAAAATTGCCATAAAAACATAAAATATCTTCAAAATATTTAAGCGTATTGCGTAGCAAATCCATTGACACCATCCCCTCTCCCTTCTACCATACTGGCATGCCTCCGCTAGAAAGGAAGCTCAGTTTTCACGATTTTTACTACAACTTTAAATCAAGGGCTAATAACAAAAAACCGTTAACAGATCTGAAATCAACGTTCAAAAATAAATTTTAAAAAATAATAAACAAAAAAGGAATTGAAAAAAATTTTCCAAAATCAGGATTCGAATCCACGTTTAGAAAAACATAAAATACCTTCTAAATATTTAAGCACATTGCGTAGAAAATCCATTGACACCACCCTATCTCCCTTCTAGCGCAGGCATACCGGCATGCCTCCACTAGAAGTGAGGATGGAATGTGCAATTTCTCCCCATAGCAGGCGTGCAGGCATGTCTCTAGCGGAGAGGCCTTGCGAATTTGACTACTGGGTTGCTATGTAAAAGTTTCCTAAGCACAAGCAAGGCATTGTGCTTTGCGCACGGCGACCACAAAGGACACAACAATACATGCGTATTTGCGGCATTTAGTCTATTTTGTGTAACATAAATTTTTGACTACAAATTTGAGTTGAGGAAATTGATGAATTAGTTTTTTTTTTTTAAAATTAAATAAATGCATTAATCATTAAATTGGTCAACATTAAAAAATGTATTTCACATATATATTTTGCAAATTTCACTTAATTTGTAAAAATAATTTTGGCTACAATCACACTGGGACAAGGACAAGCGAACTCAAGTTGCCCTCAACATATTTTGCCAATTGAACTGCATTTGTAAAAATAATGTTGTCTATCGCTGAAATAACCGTGGGTAAATTCAGGGGCAGGTTGCCTGCATCACATTTTGAGAATTAAACCATTCACTTGTAGTAGAAATTCTTTGCGTATGACAAACAACGTTTTTCATAGCTCGTTCCCGAAGCAGACAGGCGGCGCTAGGGCTACCACATAATCTTTATGGACGTTACAAACGTTGTGTCAAAGTTAATATATCCTGCCACAGTATGTGGGAATATAAAAATTCGGCTTAACCTTATTGTTGCATCTCTAATTTGTCTGCTGGCAAGTGCGTTTGCTTTTATAGTAAATTTTACGAATTCAGCAGCACTTTTTTAATAAAAGTTTCCTTTGCAAAGTAGTTTGTTTTATGCATCAAAAATTGTAAGCCCCCAGGAAAACATTTGGAGATGTAGTTTTTATATATGATTTTCTCGCCGTTCATTCGAACGGTATCCTACACTGAAATAAAAAAATCATGTAAAATTGAAATTGCCTGCCTTTCAACTTCAATTTCATGACAAAATTGGTTAATTTGATGAGAATTGCATCATCCCATTTGTTTTTCATATCATATTGATACTATTTTTGTTAAATTGTTATGAAAAACAATAAATTGATATTATCACGTTTTACACTGCATTATCGATTCACAACATCATTATCGATTGCAACAATACTTATCAATTAATATACCATCAATATTAAGAAACTCACGTAAATTTACATGAAACAATTAAGTTTCGATAAAAATTTTCTATCTCTTTTGCAAAAAAATTTTAAATCGATCAAAAGTTGAATTTGAGAAAAAAAAGTATTCCTCATTGTTCCGCGTTCTCGTGAAAGTGCAACTCGTCTATAAAAAAAATTAAGTGAAAAAGCAAAAAATTAATCATATAAAAACTATGAGTGAGGAGAAGGAATTTTTATATATATATAAATTGGAATTGAATATTGTAATCATTTCGAAAGTCAAAAAATTGGTATACATGGCATCAAAATAATTTTTGAGTACGATTACTGTAATCGTACTCAAAAAGTAATCGTAATCGTACACACACAGCTCTGCACCACAATAATACAGTCCACTTATATCTACACTGAGGGAAAAAAATAGTGAGATCAAATGAAAACGTATTTAAATCAAATATAAACGTATTTGATAGTGCTCCTAAGCTGTTTTTATTTATATCAAATATTCGCGTATTTAAAATTGTATTAAATATGGAAATATTAGAATTAAATATGGAAATATTAAATTTTTTTATTTATTTAAATTAGAGAACGACCGAAATTTGGTTTCGGCTTTTCGGCCAAAAAAAACTGTTTCGGCCGTGTTCGGATTCGGCCGAAAAATAAAATATCGTTTTCGGCCGAAATTTCGATATTTCCGCCGAAAATTTCGGTTTGATACGAAAAATGTAACAAATAAATAACAAAGATTACACAGATCGAAAAACTGAACTTTTTGTGTGATATACTTGATAGACAAATTCTTATGTATTTTGCCACGCTGAATACAAAAATAATAAGGAAATTTTTACAGCATGCACCAACAATGCAATTTTTGTGCAATTTAAATTATTATTTTCGGATTTGGCGTGGCAAAATACATAAGGAACAACCAAGTGGATAAAAGCGGTATGTAACACAAATTTAAGCATTGATCATAGTTTCGAAGAATCAGAAGCGACAAAGAAGACGTCCTATCGAAGTAGATCTAATACTCTCGCAATGAATTATAAATTTCTACACCTCTACTACGGTAGCAGATTTTTTTACTTCCCTCCAGAGGTGTCAGCCGATGCAGATGAGCCGGTCGGCTAGTCACCGCCGACGGTTTTAAGAAACGTCGATTTTTTTATTCGAATCTATTTTTTTTTGTATGATTTCTAACAAAAAAATTCAAATGAAAAGGACGCAGATCGACAAGATTTTCAAAAAAGTAAAAAAAAAAACCAAAGCGATTGACGGTCCAAAGCTCATCTAAAAGCGCAAGCTTTACATTTTTGTTTGTTTAAAATTTATTTTTCAAATTAATTGTGACATTTTTATTTAAATATAAATGAAATTGCTAAGCAATTTTGGCAGTAAAAAAGTTGTATTTTGAACATTTTTAGCATAATTATTTAAAGGAAAATCGGCTTAGCCAAAGAACAGGCTTAGCCGATGGGCTAGCCGCCGCCGACTGAAATTTGTCCCCAATTTGTATTAAAAAAAGAAAAATACAAAACTTTGAAACTTATTTTCTTGAAAGAATTTGTATGTTACATACAGCTTTCATCCATTCACCCCTTCACAGCGTCCTCACTCTTCTCATATCGGAGCAGATCTATTACTCTCGCGATGATTTTTAAATTTCTGTTCCTCTACTACTATTGTAAGAAATCTTCTCCTCAAAATATTATGTGAGTTTCATACAATGCTACTACTCTTTCTACAAATCTACTACCATGACAGAAATTTTTACTACTATTGTACAATCTCTACTACTCTACGCAGAAACCCTAATCTACTTCCCTCTCTTGAAATCTGCTACCTTGACAGTAATTTCTACTACTCTTGTAAAATTTCTACTACTCTACGTAAAAAAAATTAAATCTAAATTAAATACTCCCCTTTCTTGAAATCTACTCCACTAAAATCGATTATCTACAACTCTCGCCGTAGAAAAAAGTGAGAACCCTGCCCCTTCAATTGATTTCCACGCATTTGATAGTTTTCTTCTAAATTCATCTAATTCATGATCTGAACTTGATTTCAGCCTACTGATACGCTTAATTATGTGCAACTTCATTACATTTATATTCCCAATTTTTTCTTTTATTTTTTCGGTTTCGGCCGATATTAAAAAAATGAAAATTCGGCCATTTCGGTTTCGACCGAAAAAAATAATAAAAAATTTCGGCCATTTCGGTTTTGTCCGAAATTAAAAAAAAGCGATTTCGGTCGCTCTCTAGTTTGGATACAGCTTATACTTTGTATATCTTTGTACTTTGTTCTACGCTTCGGCAATTTTTGTAATATCTAAATTTCCGTGGATATGTGTGTTTCTTATAAAACATGCGACATTTTTTTCAGTTTCTATACATTTTGTATAGATGCTTTTCCCAAGAGCTCAATTCCAATTGTCCATATCGGTTTAATTGCACTTTAGACTTAAAGGTATTTGTATGTGGTGTTGAGTGTAGATTGCTTCGAGAGAAGACAATCAAGTTCAAGTTGTTCAAAATTTGATTTGTGTAATTTTAGCTTCGATATGCTTATTCCCGGTGAGTCTGCGATCGAGATGCATACGATGGAATTGGGTATTTTATTACATGTGGTATTATATTATCATTTATTTAAAGCGAGGGTCAAAGAAGTATATTTCCCTAGGGCGAAGTTTAGATGGGCGCTCTTGAAATCATTGACTTTAATCCTCCATTCTGATAACCAATCTAGTGCTTAAATGCTGTCGCCCAGGGTTTAAATTGCTGCAGTATTTTCGAATACTTTTGCTTACATTGACGCAGTGAGCAAAAAACTTATTTTTGAAATACTTTGCTTACTTTAAAGCAAATACTTATAGCACAGTTTACCGCGACAAAGTATTTGTGTCACAATACCGCCATGTTGCTGCCTTTTCAATGCCTTGAATACTTCCTTTGCTTCAAATTGCGTTGTATGTATAAAAAAAGATGATTCATATACAGTCGGAAACCCCTCGGAAGCGCTCGTTTGTGCAAATTAACGGACACTTTGACGCGGTAAACTGTGCTCTAAGTATTTTCTAAAAAGCTTTAAAGTAAGCAAAGTATTTCAAAAATAAATTTTTTGCACCCTGTCAAAGCAAAGTATTCAAAACCGGATTTTTTGCTTTTAAACCCTGGAGATGCCAATTTACGATCTGATTGTGAGAAAAAATAAGCGGTCACTTTAGTTATGGCCGCTGTTTGGCCGGATTCGTAGGCATTTGAAAGGTAATGATTAGACCTTTAAAATGGTACTAAGGTTTTTATTATAAACCTTTTTGGTGTTACATTATGTTGTTTTAACGTTTTCCCCTGTAACTTTTTTGTTAATGGATTAAACTTAATACTTCCAAGGCGAAAGTTGAATGATTTTTGAAACTCTGGGAGGGTAAGAAATAAAAATTCGGAGTCAGGATGTTTTAATTTTTGTAACTGTTTTTTCTAGTAGGGCACACGAATACCGGGCCCAGAGGATTTTAGAAGCATTTTGAATGCATTAAACATGTGCGACTGGTTGAAAATATTGAAACAAAGCTCAAATGAACCACAGAATTACTTCCGACAGTTGATTTGGGTTGCATCACCACCTCCGCGATTAGTGGCGTGCACCCCGGAGCCAAAGAATTAGGTTAGGTTCGATATTTGTAACGTAAGAGTTTTTTTTGAAATGAGTGAGCTCACAACTATCGTATTTTTTCAAATATGATTATTCGACAATATGACTTTATGATTACTTGTGAACTCCCTTATTGTGAAATTAATAAAGTGTGCTAATTAGGGAGAACGACTTATGACAATGTCAAAAAGGATTACGACAAAAAAACAATATTATTAAAAATGGATGTCCTTTTTTAAAATATTCATATCTTTTTGGAAATTGGCATCGCAAATCTATGATCATTGATCATGTATATCTCAAAAACTTTGAGCCCAAAAATCTATAAGAATACCTTCCTTTGATTTATGGGATAAACTCGAGTTGGGTAGTGTAATCCATCTTCGTTGGTTAAGTGATATCGCTGAATTGGCTCCAGATGACTTTACTTAAACCAAGCGACAATGTTGTCTTATTGGACTATTTTTGAGCTTTATGATCGGTGTTGGCCGGCTAACGAAAATATTTAGAATTAAGCATTTTCAAAACACCGATTTAATTCTTATTCTCCTTTTTTGTCCGTTATTTCAGATATCGATATATATGCGTGGTAACTGTTGGAGAGAAAGTACTGCAGGGCTTTTATTCGCTCGTAAATTTTCTGTGGGACGAAGAAAAAGACGGATACATCACCTACGTATACGATAATCCGTCATTTTTCGCAACGGCAACTCTATATTACCTTTACTATGATTAACTGACCTAAAATGTCAATGTTCGAAATGTTACAATAAAATTACTGTATATGAATTGAATTGACATATTTTTATACTACAATTAAATACAAACACACATTTTGAATGGTATACTTTTTATTAAATTTAATAACTTATAATTTCTTCGTTAAACTTTTCAATACGAGTAAATTTCACAATTCTTTAATGTTTCTTTTGTATATTTTTGTTGGGTGCAGGGAAACAATAGCAACAATTGAAATTTAAAAGCAACACTAAGCAGACTGTACAACTGCTTTCGACGACGCTTTTTGTTCTCATTAGCGATCACTGGTACACAGCTGGTCATTACTTGGACTCCAATTGGTTGTTACCCTGCATTCTACATAATCATTTAAGTTGTCTAGAGATAGAACCTACCAAAAATACAAAATCATATTTGCGAAGAGCTGCACAATAAAACCCATTTTTTTAAATTTCTTAATATAATTGTAATATGTAAGTATATATTTGATGCACTCCTGGCGAAATAAATTAAAGATATTCTTTTTGTTGTCATTTGTAATTATTTTCAAAATGTTTTCGAAAAGATGGTGCGCAACTTTCAAGAAAACAATGTAACATCTGCAAAACCCTTCAATTGAAATAATATTTTTGAACAAATGCTACATGCAGTTCTCTGAGTGGCTTTATGCGTTATGGCACAGCGAATAACTGAACTGCACCCGCGGAAACGAACAGAACAGTGTACACACTGTTTCACAACTTGATTTTCATTTCAATTAGGAAATGCGTGATGAAACCGCAAAGTTCCAAGAAAGTTTAAAAATCCACAAACACACTTGTAGGAACCCCACTGACCACTGATATGTTTCACAATTGCAAAAATTCACTTTCAAATGAATGCGTTATCTCTCTGTATGTTGCAAGTAGCAATTGCGTCTCACAGTGTATGCATTGCATACGGCGTGGATAGTTTTATTTCACCCACAAACAAAAACAAACTCGCAGTGTTGCGCACTTTTCACTTTTCCATATTCCAATGGTGGTTTAAAGAACATCATATTTATGAACCAAATTTTGAACTTAACATCACTTTGCATTGATCTGATGTTAGACAACAAAGAAAAATCCTTTTCCATTATTCATTGAAAACAAAAAATTAATTAACACAAAAGAAATAACTAAACACCGACATATATCCATTTCGGTTCGATTGACAAAGCACTCGGGTTCAATAGATGCACCTCTGTCACTGAAGTTCACTACGTAATCATAACATAACCGATGCTGTTATGATTACTACATTATAACCGTGCGAAGTGTATATTCAAATTTGCAATTCACACTGACAAGAATTTCATCTGAATTATTTATTACATTATTTTTGCACAACAACAAAACATTAATTTCACTTTTCAATCGGCGAAGTCTGAGCTTAATTAATTTCGAAATAATGGTTTAGATATAGCATAAGTGGTTTATGTGTATTATAGAAGAATTTGAAATGGTGTTCTACCTTAATTGCTAAAATGGTATTGTTTGAATATTTATAATAGTTCAATAATGCGTATGTAAAGGGATGCGAGGAGACCTCTACGATTAGAAAATATAGTAATCTTACACGCTACTGTAGTTAAATTGTGGGGAGCTGTAAACATGCCAATCAATACCCAACTGGGTACCAACACTAATCGAACATTGGTTATGTATCCCCATTGTCCAAAATTTAAGCCGTGCCACCCCGCACGACGACTACCACTAAGTGGTCTTCCTTCAGACCATCCTCACTTACATTTTGGCATGTACGCTTCAATAACTCTGTCGAAAAGTCGCACGGGGGAAAGGCATAGAGTACACCTGTCGCTTCGGTTACCTTATTCAGGAGAGAAATAACACCGGCCGCCTCCTTTTGTTTCAAGTACGATACCAGATTACGCAGAGGCCGTGTCTGCACACTGCTGTCCTCTGAGGTAGCTCCTGATGTAGATGCTGCCAGTCCTAGGAAAATTGCATGCGATGATGACGAGCTAATTCGTTTCTGAACGTCCTCTAGTTTGGGTGGGTCGAGGCGCAAGCGTTGTGTAATGCGTAAATTGTGTTTGCCGTCTTCATCGCGCATGAGCGACTCAACGATGTCGGCATCACCGTCTGTCAGATGGAACTTTGCGGGGAACAAAGAACTTTTCAATATTAAAGCGCCTTGCCACACAATGCTACATTTGCGCGCGATCTCCGGCAGTGTGCGTGCTGTGCTTAGCACGCCATTCCGACGAAGTGAAGAATCGGAGTCAGATGGTGAGTGTGCACGTTTGCGTGGAGATCGCGAACGCGAGCGATCCACACCGGGCTCGCGTGAACCGGAACGGGCACGCTCGTATGATTCTCCCGGCGGACGACGCCACTCGTCTTCGGCGCCTGCAGGCGGCGGTACAGATGCCGCGGCTGCTGCATGAATCGGACGGTGTACGTCATTGTGGTAGCCGCCATGGTAAGATCCCCGACCACGTCCACGATAACCGCCGCGACCTCTGTATCCGCCGCGTGGCTGATACGAAGCGTAACCACCACGCGGCTGGTAGTGTGGTGTTTCGTCGTAGTGATAGTCGTACTCGGGACGCCTATACTCTGAGGACGATTCCTCATATGACGGTTTCGGCTTAAAGGGGGCAGCCGGTGTAGCCCCCGGAAGTTCGGCGAAATCGGAACGAAGGCGGCGTTCGGGTCCACCTAATGGAAAACCACGCATCTCTTTTACTGCAGCAGAGGCCGCCTCGACAGTTTCATACTGTATGTAGGCGGACGTGTCCCCTTTTTGATATTCAATTTTTTTGATGGCACCAAAACGATCAAACTCGCGTTCAAGTTGCGTAACAGAGGTCCAAGCGCCCAATCCACCAACCCAGATACGTGTTGCCGGTGTCACTTTTCCGTATCCGATTTTGCATTGAAACTTGCCAATGTATTGACCGGACAGTTCCATTTTGGCACGGTGTGCCATGTCCAAGTTCTGGTATCGAACAAACGCAAACGCATTTCCTGTTCCTGGGGGCGGACGTTTAATATCGATGTCGTCCACGACGCCGTACTTGCCAAATATGCAACGCAACTCATCGTCCGAGATATTCACTTCAAGGTTGCCGGCAAATAAAGTGCGTGTGGCAAGAGGGTCATCCTCGGGCTGTACATGATGCAAGTAATTGGGAAACTTGTCCTTCTTATTTTCAAGTTTGTCATAAGCAACATGAGGCGCACTGTGGCGGGGCCCCAGGTGGCGAGGCATGCCGTACTGATGTGGCGGTGGAGGTCCGTGTCCCATATGAGGGGGCACGCGATGCATTGGTGGTCCACGTGGTGGAACTGGGTAATCATGATGCAATGGAGCACGGTATTCGCGCGAGTGACTATGCGGATGTATTGGTGGTGGCCCGTATCGATCATATGGATCAATAGGCGGACGTCTGTGTTCCATTGGACCAGATGGTCCCATAGGCGATCGCGGATAGTGGTAGCGATCGTAATCAGGCGGTGTAATAGAGCGTCCGCGTGGCCTACATTTAATAACATTTAATAGATACAAAATATTGCTCTCTCATTAGCAGAAGTCTTACCTGTACTCGTTGCGAGAAGATGATTCGTAAACCGGCTCGACCAATGCGATTTTATCATACAGTACGATACGCGGTTTGTGGTGTTTGGCTTCGCGTGCGTCCTCCGGTGTTCGGAAGCAGACGTAAGCAACCCGTTCGTCCAGGTCGTGCGATATGCGAATACTAAAATCGCCAAACTTCTTGTATTCGCGATAAAGGGTCTCCTTGATGAACTCATCCGAGGCCTTCGGGTGCAAAGCACTTACACAAAGCACTTTGTATGTTGGACGATCCGAGACGGGAGGACCCCTAATGTAATCATCACGATGTGGGGACACGCCATAACGGCCTCGTGGACTGGGCGATCTGCCCATACGGCGTCGTAGTCGCTCAGGCGACATGCGTTCGGGAGAGTCGCCGGGCACGCCACCTCCGTTGTCGTAACCGCGGCCCATAGCTGATCTGCTGCGTGCGCTTCTTCCTAAATGATTGTTTCTAGACGGTGAATCGCGCGAGGCGCTACGTTTCATATTATGTATCTTAACAGTTATTCGATCGAGTTCAGCGGCGTCACGATGAATACTCATGAGCGGCCTTTACAACGAGAAGGTAATTATTTATACTGGCTCCTATGTAAACAGTTTTTATCGATCTCGCCACGATGTATGAAGTTATCTAGAGAAAGAAATATTCAATATTTTACTATGTACTTAGAACATTTTAATTTTAATCCACTATCTAACTGAACGCCACACAAGTGGAAAGCTCATAACAAACACATTTTAATAAATATGGTGCTATTGTTATTTATTCCAATCCAAACAGAAAACAAATGGCAGAAAATCTCAGCGATGAAAATGTGCAACTGATGAAGAGACTTCAATTTGAAATCGTAAACACACTTTTGGCTTGTACTCTTTTGGCCGCGGAATAATAATAGGTATCGACATGTGATATAGGGTATATGAGGTTGAGATCGGACAAAGGGGCGAGGAACCCTTTAATTTAGTAACTATTGAATTGAATTTGAATTGAATATTGAATATATAAAGGCGAAATTCGGCACGGAGTTGTATAATAGCTTTTCCAAGCTTTGTGCCAAACCGACTCCACTTAATGTTCTTTAAATTGTCTTTTTATTTTCTATCGCTGGCAGCTTACTCATTATAAAACTTTTATTCTATAACAGATTCGAATGTTATTGAATGGCAATTCTGTGGGTTATAGCAATACGCCTTTTTACAAAATTGCGCAGATTTGAATCTACATTTTAATCTTAAGCGCTAATGGCTGTAACCAACCGAATTGTTTCCGAATCTGATAGAATGCTCTGCATTCGTGAACAATGCGCACTCTATGCCAATCAAGGTAATTTTTATAAAGAAAAAAACACAACAAAGTTATAATAATTTGAAACGTATGTAATATTTCAAATGTAAAAAATCAAAATACTTGAAATTTTGTTCAAATCATGGACTGGAACCGAAAGGAATATCGGTTCCGGTTCCTAGATTCGCTAAAATAGTACCGAAATTGGTATGGGGTTTTTTTGCGGTCGCTGATTTCGGGTTTGATGTTAAAATTTCTAAATTCAAGATGGCGGATCCAATACGTCGACCGGAATTTCAAGTTTTCATCGAAACAGTATGAAATTTGATATGTGGGGGTTTTTGGAGACGTTGATTTCATTGCATTGCATTTACCGTTATTGGAAACGTTTCCAGTTTCATTTTTTGTAAATATTTTAATATAACTTCTTACTATAAATTGCTTAAAATAAAAATTGGAAAACAAAATTGTCGGTTTTTTATTTGGTGAAGATGGTTCACGCCCACCTGGGACATGATTTTGTAAATATATATAAACTTCTCTATATTTTACTCACCGTTATACAATTTATTGCGTTTTTTACATTTTGGAGGTTTTGGCCCAGAAAAAGTTACTTTTCCCCATAGTGCCTAATTCTGGCCTCAGAATGGTGTGCAAAGGCATGGTCTACCACACGAAATTATTTGAAATTTAATTTTCGATGGATAAATTGGAAATATCGGCAAATAAGTAAAGTAGCCGGAATTAGGCACTTTACTTATTTATGGCCGAAAGGTTAGTGGCCGGGCCCAACTCCTGCGGTAATATTTGAAATTGCACCGACTGTCGTTCCTCATAGTCCAGGAGCACATTGTCGCGTACGCGTATTAAAAACGATGCGCTTCGCTCAGCGACATTAGGCGAAATCTCGAATGTGCCGTTATTGTTAAGTGACGTTAACGATAAGACGCCATTCTTACCAGTGTCATCGTCGTAGACACTTGACGGAATTCGGTACACTTATGTTACGCCAGTTCTAATTGCCCATTTGTCAGATTTTTCGCCATGAGCATAATAGTGTAAAAAGGCTCAAAAATTTAAATTACTGTTATCGATATCTATACTATATAAAAAATATGTAAAGTACAATCCCAGCTTGGTTTTGTCTGTCAAACTAATACAATATTCAATGCTTGTTGTTTCAATTTTACTGTTCGCTCAAGGCACATTGTAGAGATAGGTTACTGCCAGAAGTATTACATACATTGTTGTAAGTCTATTGTGTCGAAATACCAAAAAGAAAAAAAAGAGTTAGCTATTATGTGTTATGGATGAAACCTATAGAATACTTCACCACGTCAATCCTTCTTTTGGTTACTATTCTATTTGAGTAGCCCAATACTAATGTACATAACACTGATCGACCGTACTCTTTTTTTAAATGATAAGTAATGGTTATATCTTATTTATTTTAATCCATCCCCAAAAAGGCATTTTTACTTTTTAGTACAAAAGCTTTTGAGACTTATTTTAATTTTTAAGATACAAGAACTCATGCGCAGAAAATTGGGAAATTTTTTAATATCTTGAATTTTAAAAAATGCGTAGCTCTTTTTCAAATCCATATTTAGGTAATTGAGAAACTTAGCTGTTTATTTTGCATTTTTTCACGCTGAGTTCAAGTATAATCACCAAAAATTCGGACTATGCTTCGTTTTATTGTAATTTTACATTGATTTCATTTATTAAAATTGTTCGCTATTTCTCCGTTTCTTTTTTTCGGTACATAGATTCAATACACAGATCCATTTGAAAACTAAGTACTAAGTACTGGTTATCACAAAATTATTTAAAATGTTCCATAACGTAAAATTTCCGTAAAATTAAAAGAAATACAAATTTTTCGATGTTTGTTCCCTGATTTTTTAAGATTATCTTAAGTTATGTCCACCCAGCAAACAATATTATGAGCGCTCAGAATTTAAAGTCCGAAAAGTATCTAATTTTTGAGGATTTTTTGAGCCAAAAACAATTTTTGAATTTTAAAATATGTTTTGTTTTTATCGGCATGAATGATAGAGGCACCGTAGCTCAGAGCGTTAAGCATGATGACCGTGAGCTTTGTTTCAATATTTTCAACCAGTCGCACATGTTTATTGCGTTCAAAATGCTTCCAAAATCCTCTGGGCCCGGTATTCGTGTGCCCGATGGTGCAAGTGGCCATCTGGCCAAATATGATGGTCGGAAGAGTTTTGGTGGTCTCCACAATCTTTGTTGCAATATTTTCGACAAGTCGCGCACGTTTTATGCATTAAAAATAGTTCCAAAGTCCAATTCTCACAAATTCCTACAACTTTTTTGGCAACAACTTTAAAATGACAGGAATAGCGAGAATGAGAGTCGAAAAACACAGCTTGCTGAGTTGTATTGGTCGTAAAATTTGTTGTATGGAAAAAAGCAACCACATTTTTATGACTATTGTATATTTATACAACAATCAGGGAATTCACAAGGGTCGTATTGTCGTATCATCGTGTTTTTGAAAAAATACAATTGTTGTGAGCACACCCATTGCAGAAAAAAATCTAGTACTGTCATTTCAGAGAGGGAAAGAAAAAGAGAGCGAAAAAATTGTATTGCAAATGTTCAACCTAAACTAAATTCGTTCGTCACGGGATGCGTGCCACCATTCGCGGAGGTGCTGATGCGGCCCAAATCAAGGATCGGAAGAAATATTGCGGTTCACATGTGCTTTGATTCAATATTTTCAACAAGTCACGCACGTTTAATGCATTCAAGATCCTTCCGGAAACCCCTGGGCCAGGCATTCGTCTGCCCTGTGGTGCAAGTGGTCATCTGACCAAAGTTGATGGTCGGAAGAGTTTTGGTGGCCTCCACGAGCCTTCTTGCAATATTTTCGGCAAGTCGTGCACGTTTTATGCATTAAAAATAGTCCCTAAAAGAAATTTTAACAATTCCCTCTAATTACTTTTCAAATAAGAAGAAGAATCAATACGAGAGTCATAGAAACACAGGTTGCAAAGTTGTATTATCGTATTTTTTTTTGTATGGAAAACAGCAACAACATTTTCACAACTATCGTATTTTTTCACGACAATACAACAATACCGATACGAGAACCTTGTGAATTCCCTAATTACGATTTTATGAATTCCCTTTATATATTTTTACGTCCTTAATCGAAATCCGCACCCATACAAAATATTCGATTGGATCATCTTTCTGCACTGTTTTTGGTGACATATTCAAATGTTTTCAGTAATTTTAGGCCCGCTTTTTTTGGACAATTTTCAAAGATTACAACAAAACCACAATTATTATATGCAATTGTTTTTTGTAATGTTGTTGTTACAATTATGATGCTCTAATGTTGTTGTAATTTTGTTGGTATGTCATAGTAATGCGGTTGTTGTTGTTGTAACAGTGTGGAATATTGAAACAAACAAGCAACAATAACACTAAACCGCATCAATCAAAAAAAATTTTTATTTTTTGCCTGCGGCTCTATTTTTAACCACCTTCGTTATGATGAGGGTTGCCAGGCATACCCCTTTGAGGGGGATTGTCCTTCTTTAACTACCCGTGTCCCCCTTGCTACAAAAGGCTCCGTAAATCCCCCTTTTTCCCTTCAATGGCACATTTTTTGCTTTTTTTTCCAAATCTTAAAAAACTGCCAAAATTCATGGGGTTTCCAAAGTTCTTACCTGTTCATCGCATGCTTCACATACAGCATAAAATAAGCGCACCTGCCTAGGACATGAAATTTATATTTGTGCATTTCCAAAGCTTGATTTTCTGATAGGTAGAAAAATCTTCTATGAATAATTAATACCTTTAATTTGGTAAAATAAGCTTTAAAATTGTACCTTTAGAACAGGTTACATGAACCGTTTTGGTTTACCACATAAAAAGTAATCACTTGTCAGAAAGAAATTTTTTTTGATATATTTTTTTTTTACCATTTTACATAAGAAATTAGTGTTGATAAACCCAGTTTATTTTGGCTGTCAGATAGTGTTATTTTTGGTTTTTTTTCAGTAAACTTTTATTTTGGAATATAACACCCACGCCCCCCCCACCCCGCAAAATACATTACTGGCTACGGCCCTGATATATAAGTATATATACATTTCCTAAAACAATACTTTGTCCCCATTTGAAATCACAACTGCATTCCTTCGGACAATTTAGAGCTGGCAAACCCTACTTATGATGGATGCGTGTTATACCTGGTTTTCATTGTGTCAAAATCAATGGCATCATGAATCACAACGTCTGAAACAAATGCAGCACTTTGTTGAATTTGCTGGCCCCTGACATAGCAAATAAATTTGCCAGCATGTTGGCAATTATCGACGTATGTGACAAACGGTGACGTCACCTCATATTAATTTTCCGAGATTTTACCTTAATTTGTTAAATTTACAAAGAAATTAACCTGTTTTCACTTAACTGGCAATAAGCGCCATTGACTTTGACATAATGAAAACCAGGTATTAGTGTTATTGCCGCTTGTTTGTAATAGTTTCAATATTCCACTGTTTCGTGGGGAAAATTACAACAACAACAATAATATATCTGCATTGTTGTAATTGTGGTGTTGTTGTAATCTTTGAAAATTTTGAAACAGTTGTATTTTTGGGGTCTGGACGACCCCGAAATTTTTTTTTTTTGGAAGTTGGTTTTGGTCTTCTTAAACGAAATCCGAAAGAGTTTTGCTCCGCTCGCTTATGGTTTTCGAGATATTTGCATTTAAACTTCCGAAATTTCAATATTCAATCTATTCTTGTTCTTCTTTTGGTGTCATTTCACTAAAGGTGTGTTCAATGGGAATTGTTCAGAATGCGTGCAAGTATTACGTAACAGATGTTTATGTATTTCACAACAAAATAAGTATTTTTTAAAAATAAATTTATGGAAATTGAGTTATTGGAAATAAATAAATGAATTCAAACAAACAAAGGAAGGGATTTGAATTAATTATGGAATGGAAAATCTCGTTATGAATCCTACAATTGATTTAGAACAAATGGGCCAAATACCCAAAGGCCCTTTCCTGGGTCACTATATTTAGGAAAGGAAGGGTTCTGAAGTTGTGAAGATTCTTGAAAAGAAGAGTTAGCGTCGCCGGCAAAAAATTTTAACAAAAAATCGTGCGATTTTTTGGTAAAATTTTTCATGTTTAGATGGATGAGTGTTATTGTTGCTTTTTGTAATAGTTTCAACGTTCCACACTGTAGCATTACAAGATAAATGCAACAGCACTACAACATCAAAATTACAACAACAACAATAACACAACTGTATTACGGTAATTGTGGTGTTGTTGTAATGTTTCAAAATTGTCCAAAAGAGTGATTAAAATGACTGAATACACCTTTTGAATATGTCACCAAAACATTACAGAAAGAACAAATCAAACATTTTATATGGGAAATTTCGGAACTTTAAATGCAAATATCTCAGAAACCATAAGCAAGCGGAGCAAAACTCTTTCGGATTTCGTTTTAGAACGTGAACATACATAAGAAAACAAATTACAAAAAGATTCTGGACCAACTAATACACCTAAGCCTAAATTTTCCAAAAGAAGAGTAACAGACCTTTCGTGAAATGTCACCAAAAGAAGAAGAAGAATTTATTGAATAAAGATAAAATATCAAACGTTTTGTATGGGAAATTTCCAAACTTTGAATGCAAATATCTCGGAAGCTATAGGCGAGCGGGAAAAAATTCTTCCAGATTTCGTTTAAGGAAGTCAAAACCTACTTCCAAAAATAATATAAAAAATTTGTAAACTTGTTCCATAATTTGGATTTTTGTATTTTTCACATTCTGAAACGTCAATCAATATAAATGATTTTTAAAATGTAACATTTTAAAATGTTTTTTTTTATTAATTTTAGTGGGTGCATAAATTGGTTAATTATGGTTTTTTTTCAAGTATTTTTATGGATCCAAAACGATTTTAAAATGTGTTTGTTTTTCCCTTTACAAATGTTAGCCGGTTTTGGCTGAGTGTAAACTTATTGCGAGACAGTTTGCAGTCTTTTAACCTTTTTTTATTGGCCGTCCTTGCAATTTAATTACTTTGTATGCAACATATTTGTAAAACTTACATTTCTCGGGTGTAATAAACAAGTACTACACCACAATTTATTTTACTACACCACAAATATTGCATTCTTTTGTCTTATAATATGAATTGGGTTTCATTTTAAAAAAGGTATACATACTATCAAGCACTTAATTTCATTGTTCGGCTGATTTCCCCAAATTAAAACTAAAATGGCGTCCTACTAAACCAAAGCGACACAGTTTTATTTAGTCTTCAATCTTCAACTGGATATATATTACTACATTTAGTTAAACAATATTGCACTCACCAAAATGAAATATAGATTAAGTTTTTACTTAAAAACCCAATGACAGACAATGTTTTAAGAACCGCATTAAATTAGATTGTTCTTCTCTGCAAAACTCCATTTGTAACATTGCCAACATAGCGAACGAAAACCGATCAAATCCAGTGCTGCCAATTTTATAGCACACTCAGTAAAAACGAGTATACAGCGACCACACTCTTTCTAAATTCGCTAAAATCCCTCAATGTGTAAAATTTATTTAGATTTGCGATATAGAATAAAAAAAGAGTGGAAAAATATACGTAGTGAAAAGGTAGGGAATATATTAGGTTTGTTCTTATAAGCATGTTCTTAGCATAATTGCTAAGACTTTTTTAATTGCTGTGAGATATTTTCTCACATGAAATGTTTTATTTCGTATGAGCCTATTTACAGCATCAGTTCCATGACGAAAAATCTGACAAGGAGCTAATAAGAACTGCGGTAGTGAAAACGATATAGGAAATTTTGCACCGAAAATCCATACAAAAAACGTAAAAGGTGGCAACTCCATGCTTCGTTTATTTACATTTTCATATAAAAACTGTCAAATTCGTCATGCCCATGTCAGTGTAAATTCAGTCATGGGAATGACTGTGTAAATAGGCTCAAAAATGAATCTACAAAAAAATAAATTACAAATTGACGCTAAACTTGAATCAAATATTTGATTTCATTGTTAAAATTTTTTTAAAAAATTATAAAATTTGCAACTCTGTTCTACAGGGTTTTTCTAATAAGAAGTGTTATTTTGGTATTCAAAGAAAAATGCCATTTTTTGAGATACTTGATCGGATGTTTATTTCAAAATAAAGAGGAAGGTATGCCGTTAATAATGAAAAACAACATCAGCCAAATGGCCACCACGAGCACGCTTACAGGACCATATCCTTTTCATGAAATATTCCATAACCAAATCGCAAAGTGGCTGCCCTATGTCCTCGATAGGCTCACGAATTTTATCTTTGAGGTCTTCAATCGACGCTGGGCTGTTGACGTAGACCTTATCTTTCACGTGGCCCCAAAGGAAGAAGCCGCAAGGTGTTAAATCACAAGACCTCGGGTCAATTTTGATCACCTCTTCGAGAGATATCACGGTCCGGAAACTTTTCCCGTAAAATATCAATGGTTTCGTTGCTTGTGTGGCACGTAGCGCCGTCTTATTGAAAGTAAACGTTGTCTAGATCAATACCATCCAACTCCAATAATAAAAAATCATTAATCATCTCTCGATAGCGCAACTCATTCACCGTAACTGTTGATCCAACCTCATTTTCAAAAAAGTAAGGTCCAATGACCCCGCCGGACTATAAACCGCACCAAACAGTCACACGTTGAGGATGGAGGGGCTTCTCAACAATACAGTGAGATAAGGTCTACGTCAACAGCCCAGCATCGATTGAAGACCTCAAAGATAAAATTCGTGAGGCTATCGAGGACATAGGGCAGCCACTTTGCAATTTGGTTATGGAAAATTTCATGAAAAGGATATGGTCCTGTTAACGGCATACCTTCCTCTTTATTATGAAATAAACATCCGATCATTTATCTCAAAAAATTGCATTTTTCTTTGAATACCAAAAAAACACCTCTTGGAAAACCCTGTAAAAGCCACGAAATGACAGCAAATATGTTCAAATTTAGAGAGCAGTCATCTACTGACACCACCTGGTTCTTGCATCATGCCGGAAGTGGTAATAAATACGAAAGTTATATCAGAGAACTTATATTCATAGAGAAGCGTCATAAGCTCTTCCTCTTCCTTTTTGCTAACTTGGAGCTCGTGCAATTCTGGTGAGTAAGCAGACTGCGGAGTTTTGTACAGTGAGTGTACAGACTGCGGCATTTGGCTAGGTTAGGTTAGGGTGGCGGCTATAAGCCTGGCATAGACCACAATGGGTCCATAGCAATACCACAAAGACCTTCTTCCATGCTCTACATCTAGCCCGAACGTGCCGGACTTTATTGCGAAGGTTTTTAAACTTTTAAGTTCAGTGGTTGCGACTTCTCCTAGCGTATTGAACGTTGCTCTACCAAGAATCTTCCATCTGCTTCGGGTTAAAGCCGGACAATTGCAGAGTCCGGCTTTAACCAGGCTCATTGCAGTTGCGGCACCAGTCTATGGATGTGAGCCCCATACGTCTTGCATGGTGGCCGATGAGGCAGTGACCTGTTGTTATTCTAGTTGTGAGTCTACATTCCATCCGAGCTAGAGACAGAATAAAGTTAGACTTCGTCCTGTCGTACGAGGGCCAGAAAATTTTTGTAATCTTGCTGTGAGTGATATGCTTCCATCTATTACCAGCTGCTAAAAGATCGTAATTATCCTGTTTGTTGTAGAAGAATTTTATTGGAGAATTAATACATAATGGTTCTGTTTCAAGTAAGACGCCCTGTTTAGCCATATCGTCTGCCTTCTCGTTGCCTTCTATGTCGCAGGGCCCTGGGACCCACCAGAGCTGTACATAGTTTTTCGTCGCTAATTCTGTTAGTGTATTGTAGTATTTCGTCACCGTTTTTGATTTGATGGTTATGCTTTCAAGAGCTTTTAGCGCTGCCTGACTATCCACATAAAAATGTATCTGTATATTCGAGGCAGTTTCCAAAGCCCTTTCCGCAGCTTTCTGTATACCAGTAACTTCTGCTTGATAGATACTACTGCATTTGGCAAACATTTTAAAATTTTTTTTTAGTCTGTTAGAAATGTTTTTGTTGTTGGTTCGCTTTTGTTTTTGCTTTTCTTTACATTTGTGTTTTTTCCCTTTTCTTATTTCGATCGTTTTCTTTGACTAGATCTTGATCGTTTGTTTTGATTTTCTATACCCTGCACACTAGTGTCCAAGGGTATATTGTTTTTGTCACACCGTTTGTAACGCCCATAAGGAGGTGTGTCCGGTATGGAAAAGTATATATATTGTTGATCAGCATCACCTCCTGAGTCCATTAGTCCATGTCCGTCTGTCCGTCTGTCTGTCATTTCGCCCGGTAATTGTCGTAGCTTTTGAGCTATCGACCCCAAATTTTGGGATTCCTCTTATTTTGGCGAATGATTGGACGGTATTGATATAAAATGGGCAACATCGGATGAGAGCCACGCCTACCTCCCATACAAAATGGCCGCCAATTTTATATTATTTTCGTTTATCTTGAGAAATACTGAACCGATTTGGATGCGGTTTTTTTGTCGGGAACGAAATGGAATTGGACCGGAACAAAATGGAATTGGAACAAAATTTTTAAATGGATCAGGAAACTAAAATTATCGATAAATATTGGAAAATTATTTATAAATATTGGAAAATTATCGATAAAAAATCGATAAATTATCGATAATAAATCAAAAAATTATCGACAATTAATCGAAAAATTATCGATAAAAAAATCGAAAAATTATCGATAAAAATCGAAAAAATAACGATAAAAAATCGAAAAATTATCGATAAAAAATCGATAAGTTATCGATAAAAAATTGATAAATTATCGAAAAACTATCGATAAATTATCGAAAAACTATCAAAAAAATACCGATTTTCGATAAAATTACTAACATATGGTCTCAGAATGTATCGTACTCGCATGTGCAGGGTATTATAGCTTCGGTCAGACCGAAGAAATTTCTCTTACTAGTTTTTATTCATCTTGCTATTTTTTTCCTTTTGGTTTTTATTACTACAATTGGTGGCGCAGGTTGTTGTTGCCGATTTTCATCCCTCCTGCTGCTGTTTTCTTATATGCATGTACATTTTTCTATGATTTGTTTGGATTCGCGACAAAGTATTTTGATGGTTTTTTTATTTTTGGAATCACATGATAAATTTTGGAAATTTTCTGCTTTGTGCCTATATGTTTGCTTATTTTTTTGTATAATGTTTTTATATATTCTAACCAATTAATAGATTTGTTACAAATAAATCTTTCAAAAATCAACAAATATTTTAAATGTACAAAAAATGATGAAGACTCTTACGTTCATGTATTTTCTATCATATGCTTTTTAGTCGGTTTAAAGGTTATATTTAAAAAAACTTGTTTTTTACTCTTTTTTTATTTTTCTATTTTTAAAAAAAAAAATTTGTTTTCTCTTTCTTTTTTCTCCTTTTTTATTCTTTTTCTCGAATGCGAACCTAAAATTTCAGCCTTGTAGCTTACAAAATACGAAAGTTAGAACTTTAAATTGACTCCGTCCTGCTCCCCTTTGCCCCCACACCCCCCTTTCCAAAGGGTACAAAATTTAATTTTTTCAATAAGAAGTCACCTACCATCATTGTAGCTTGAAGGAATTGGAAGTTATGCCACGTTTAAAAAAAAAGGGTTTTGAGTCCCTCACGGCCCCCTGCTCTCTAGCTCATGTGGAAGTGTATGAAAAAGCTCGCCGCAGATTTATATATATATATATATATATATATATATTATCCATTATATATATATATATATATTATCCATTATATATATAGTCCACCCAAAGCAAGTTAATATAAGGGTTATAAAAATCAGAACTGGTTTGGAATATTGCGGTTCCAGCCATAGTAGGTTAGGTTAGGTTAAGGTGGCTACCGGCACGCCGATAAACTTAGACCAAAAGAGGTCCATTGTGATACCACAGGATCCATATTCCCTTCCCCTATTCCCCAAACCATTTGGAGTTCAAGATGAACCTATGAAGGCCTGATATACTAGCCGTAGAGAGATCACCTAGACTGTCCAGGAAGAATGACCCCAACTGGGTCCTCCTTGCTCGAGACAGTGCCGGGCAGGAGCAGAGAAGATGCATCACAGTCCCCTCATCTCTGGTGGCCAGTATCAAACATGGACCAGTAATCACACCTACCACCTTCGAGATGCTGGCCCCAGGCAGTGCGATGAGTATCTTAGATCGCTTCAGATCCAGCACCGGCCAGAGCTGTCTTGTTGTGTTACAAGTGGTTCCAGAAGCCCGTCTATTGTTGTCTTGGCGATGGAATCAAGACGAAGCAGTTGCTTGCACGTGCTGAGCGGGATACCTAGCTTTACCTTATCTGGCAGGAGCTGTATTGTGGTGCCCTGCCTTGCGAGTTCATCAGCTTTGCAGTTCCCTGGAATGTCCTCATTAGAGCTAGTCCAAGAACCATCTGACCTTTTCAGATAGCCCGTGGGACACGGATTCGAAGCAAGAACTTTCCTAAGCTTAGACGTCTCAGATGTGTCTTCAATGCTGCCAACGAAGAGTCTCCAAGAGTAGCGCTGAGCCTTCCTTACTTCTTTTTTAAAAACCTTAAGACTTGTAAAAGTCCCAGTCTGAACCAGCTCTTTATTTTTTTGTCTGCAGGGCAGGATTTACGGAGGGCTATGTTTAAGACTGACGTTAAGGTATCCACCATACTATCAAGATTTGATATTGTCAATTCCTCAAAAGGTGGAGAAGGAGGTAGCATTTCAGCCACTATTAATTTATATGTTTCCCAGTCCGTTCTTCTAAGATTCCTAAAAGGTATTTCGACTGAGGGAAGGTCGTTTAAACCGAATTGCAGATATTGAGGATCATAAAAGGAGTGCTCGTTGGATACCTTCCAATCCGTAACCCTATCAAACAGGAAGTCAGAGACAAGGGATATGTCCAAAACCTCCTGCCTATTGGAAGTAATAAAGGTTGCTTCGTTACCCTTATTGCAGATGAGTAGGTTAGTGCATATAATGTAATCAAAAAGTGACTCACCCCTTTTGTTAATGTCCGTGCTACCATAGACAGTGTGGTGTGCGTTGGCATCACATCCAAGTATGAGCCCACGCCTTAGTCTGCTCGCTTCATCGGTCCCTTGATGGTCATGGGCCAGATACGCCGAGGTGACCCAGTAGCTGGTTGAAGCCAGCTCCAGGTTTGCCACGACGATGTCTCGATCGCTGTAATTAGAGAGCATACACATATTACGACTGCTCTTCGCTAGGATACAATATCTTGGAGTACCTTTATCCGATGAAGCATACAGTCTATAGTTGCTTGCCCTTTATCCAAGAAAACGGTCCCCACAGACCCACGGTTCTTGAATAAGGACAATATCCTCTCCTCATGTAGCCAGGCGAAGAAGAAGTTAGGCCGAAGCCAGTTTGGAGTGGTAACTGGCTTCGGCCTCACTTCTTCTTCTGCAGTATTCTGAGCATCCTCAAAACATGCATCTCCACCACAGTATTATTGGCCTCGTCTTCAGTATCAGAGGAAGCCAGTAGCTCTTCCTCCTGATAAAGGCCAAACATCCCCCCAACAAGTCTGAATCAGAAGATTTCTCGCCACTGTTAAGACCAGGTCTTTGGTGAATTCGTCTCATTTTGGTTCAACTACAACTAAACCACTTTCCCCGTTTTTTACTTTTGTAAGTATTTATTAAAGTTTTCTCAAATTTTCATGAATTCCTTCCCCGGAAAAAATCATTGTTACGATGGATAAGATGTCGGACTATCAACCAGAAGGACGCAGGTTCAAGCCTTGGCCAGCACGATTATAATACGATATTTGTTACTTAGTTTAAAACTTTTATAGATGAAGTTTGGAGTTGAGATGAATTGTTCATAAAAGTAAAAAAGTTATGGAACATAATACAAAAATTAGAAAACAAAAATAAAAATTACAATAACAATTCTTCTTTTTTTAAATTAAAAATAAAATAGCGACGTCGTCCCGGGATTTGAACTCGGGCTTCCCGGGTGGCAGTCGGACATCTTCCCACTAGGCTACGGTTATCAACAGCGTATCAACTGTCAATTTAACAGTTTTGACTATCGGATGGTATTTAGCAGTGAAAACTGTTAAATTTACCTACTTTTTCGTTGATTTTACAGTTTTTTTTCTCTCCGTGTAGGTCTGGGCTCCTCGTCCAACCGCCCAACAGTCTTGTCACACAAAACTGAAGATGCGGAAGCCCCACCGACAAAGCTGCGGATGAGGATCCACCCACGACCCGCACGGGCCTCCCCACTGTACGTCCTACCACATCGCCTCCGATCGCCTTGCACTCGTAATAAATCCCACGAGTTGCGGAGAAGGGAAGGGTACACCCGCACAGAGATCCGCATTGTGCGGGCAAGGCTGGCTAGTCCAAAGGGCGCCTGGTATTCGGATACTCCGTTAACGACTGAGCTATTTAAATGGGCCCCCAGCCTGGTTGATCCTCGGCACGGGTCGTGTGACACCTTGATCCAGCCCATGATTATCTCTTGGTTTCAGGACTCTTCTGGGAGAATGTTTATTTCAAATGAAATAATGCATTTGAAATAATGTTGTCATTATTTCTTTTTAGTTAATTTCTAGGCATAAAAATTCAGCGTCTGCGATGGCTGGAACATGTCGAGCGGATGAACGATGATGCTCCAGCGAAAAAGATTCTCAAACAGAAACCGGAGTACGCTGGTGGGTCGCGCAGCAGAGGACGACCGAAAACCCGTTGGTGGGACCAAGTGGAGAGCAACTTGAATGCACTCGGACTCATCAATTGGCGACAGCCCACGCAAGATAGAAGCGGTTGGCGAGATTTCTAGGAGAAGGCCAAGACCGACAAACGGTTGTAGCGCCACAAAAGAAGAAGAAGTATCAAATTGTACTGAAGTTTTTAGTGAATATTAGCTTTGGTTGGAAATACATACTTACATATTTTATTTAACATTTAACAAAAAAAACAATTAAAAATTCAGAAAAAAATATATATATGGCATTTAAAATCGGCCACAAAAAAGGGAATTCCGGACTTTGGGTCTCCAATTTTGCTGAAATTCTGTCAGTTTGTTAGGCTTGTCAAATTAGGATACTAATTTGAACAGTTTTGCAAAAAAACATTTCTTGACGGATTTATAGTAATCTGAATTTTAAGAAATTTTGGAGAAAATTTAAGTAGCAAATAGAGAAAAATGCCCATAACTTTGTCAAATCTTAACCGATTTGAGATTGTTTGATATCGTAGGAAAGGCAATGAAATGTACTTGATACCGTTATCTTATAGAAAACCGTACGCTTTTTAAAGGGAAATTTTGTCGTACCTTTGATCCGATGGAGCCAATTTGTTATAAAAACCACTTGTGTCCATCCAAAATCTTCCCATTTTTAAATGTTAGTTGAATGCTATTTCTTGCAAAAAAAATCATAAATAAAAAAAGAATAAAAAACCAGTTTTTTTAAATATAACCCTTTATCTGACTAAAAAGCAGAAAAAAAAATTTCTTTTAAATTAATTTCAGCAATTTCGATTTAAAATTAAGGGTTTTTGGCGACTTCAAAATCAGCAATGATATTCAGAGGAAAGTCCCAAAAACCCTTAATTTTAAATCGAAATTGCTGAAATTAATTTAAAAGAAATTTATTTTCTGGTAAATTTATTGCACCACTCTTTTTGACGGTCAAATTGTAAATTTTTCACTAAATTTGTGAAAAATTCACATTTAATCAAAAATTGTGATAAAAGAACTTACAACAAGAACCACTTTTTCGATAATTTGAACTGTTTTATATAGAATTTTGAAGATTTATTTTAACAATTTTTTTTCGGTTAGTCTAATTTAATAATTTCATAAATTCAGGTTTTTCATACATTTTGAAAAGTTGTACGTTAAGAACTTTTTTCGGTTCATTTTACGGACTTTTTTTCTGTTATTGTATAGAAAACTCGATTTCGACATCGCAACTAGTGTCCGACCGAAGGTGGTTTTTTCGGCCTTTCCTAAAAAAGTAATAAATTCATTTGTTTAATGTTATATTTTAGTTTCTGATTTTCAATACCTAAATAAAATATAACATTTGCCGAAAAAGTCTGCGCATTTTTAAATTAAACCCCTTGGCGATTCTACCCCATGGGTGGGGCAGTTTCGCCATTTTGTCTATTTTTGAAATTCAGACGTTAAAATATTAAAGTTAATAAATGTGAGTTTCGCAGTGTACAAACAATTGTAAGAAAAGATAATTGGTTAATTTTTTAAAAATCTTTGAAAAAAAAGTGGCGAATGCGCCCTTCTACCCTATAGTGAAAGTACATTCACTGATATCAAGAGACAAAATTACAAAAGTACATTCGCAGTTCGGATTTCTCTGTCAAACTAATACAAAATGCAATGCTTGCTATTTCGATCTTACAGTGAGCTCAAAACACATTGCAGAGATAGGTTAGTGGCAATATAGAAGTATATGGGTTTTACAAAAATGGCCATAACCACTGCTTTTGGCAGATTTTTCCAAATCCAAAAGATTAACTTTTCCATCAAAGGTTTTCACTTATTTATTTTAATATAAAGTTGTTTTGTTTTCAAGAGGTGGAGGTCTTTACAGAAAAACATTTCACAGAGCCTATTTACACTATCAGTTCCATGACGAAAAATCCGACAAAGAGCTAATAAGAACTACTGTAGTGAAAACGGGATAGAACATTTTGCACCGAAAATCCATACAAAAAACGTAAAAGGTGGCAACTCCATGCTTCGATTATTTACATTTTCATATAAAAACTGTCAAATTTCGTCATGCCCATGTCAGTGTAAATTCTAAAAACGGCATGCCCATGCGTCATGGGAATGACTGTGTCTATTTACACACAATTTTTTTCCTGTGTCTTGGCCCGGGCAGGGATTGAACCTGATCCCTTCCGATTGTGACACAGCAGAAGGCAACCACTTAACAAACTCCACGGCCGCCACTCTCAAGCGGACCTCTCCAAAAACCGGACAAAAACTGCGACGATGAGTGTCACTGATACAGTGAATTTGATTTGTATTACCTTAACGTTAAAGACAGTTTTTCTTCTGGTGATATCCAATTCGGCTTATTTATTTGCCTACGACGACTAGATATAACTCCTTTCATTTCTTTTAAAATGTAAAAGAATGTTTCCGGCTTCATACGGAAGTACTCCTGAAACTGCTGCGGATTGACTAGTAGATCATTGAAAATCGTGTGACATTCACCGAAGCGGAACCAATTTTGGAAAAAGTTATTTTTTGTTTTTTTTTGTCATTTAATAACATTAATGTTAAAGATGGATTTTCCACAAAATACGAGTTCATTTTCTAACTGAAAAAAAACTGAATAGTAAAAAACTCGAAAACTGACGCTTTTAAGGTGTTCGGGCGGTGTAAACACAAAGAAGTTTAGAACCAATGGCACAAAATCGTTCGCATCGGTCGGCCGGTCGCTACGGATTCGGGGAAATTTTGTCAGCCGGCCGAACAAAGGACCACCAGTGTTGCCAGTAGTTTTGCGCAAAATTTCCTTCAACAAATAGCGTTATTTACAAGCGGTTTTAAGCGGTGTAGGGCAATGCGTTTGTTGCCTCCTTCAGCCATTTTCGTGTTTAATTTTATTTATCGAAACTTACAGAGGAAATTGATCGGACTTTTCGCAAATTCAATAACTTCTTTGCCAGGTGGCAAAGAAGTTATTGAATTTATCAGTGTTGTCAACAAAAACAAAGGAAAAGTCGACTACTTTCGAGTACAATAGTCGACTTCAAAAAAGTCGAAAATTTCGATAAAAAGTCGACTACTTGACTATAGGGATGGGCGATTCATCAGAAAATATCGATATTGATATATCGAACATAGTTTATTTTTTTATCGATGTGCAAAATATCGCATTTTTAAAGTATCGAATATTCAAAAAATAAGCAGAAAATTGATTGGTATATCAAATATCAAATAAATTTCAACGAAATAAAAAAAGTTTTGTGATTTTATTTTCAAATGTATTTAAAAATTCAATAATTATATTTTTCATTTTAAATATAAGTTTAAAATGTGCTCCACATTTCTGCACTTATTTGGCACAATGTTAACAATTCTTGTTTTGACTAAAGCAGTTTATTCCTCGCATGTTTTGTGTATACTGAGACATAACAATGGCTATGTCTTTCTCTCACAGGTTGTAATACATATCATATATTTTCTTGAATGGAGGCCATATTGCAAAAGGTTTGGTTTTGTGCTAAAAAATAGTTGAGGAATATCGTGTGACCCCTTTGAGGTATCGAAGGTACATTATCGATACTAATAATATCGACATTTTGAAAAATCATCGAACAAAATATGCAATTTTCACATATCGGATATTCGTTTTTGATATATTGCTAAAAAATATCGATTTTAATAGTATCAACGGATATATCGGCCATCCCTACTTGACTAACGACTTATCCATCCCTAACAGGTACATTTCACACAATTTTCGTTTCATATATTCGCATTGTTATTTTAGCAAGCAAAACTAAAAATTGTACAGTTAAATCAACACAAAAAAAATATACAAGTATGACGCGCCATGCTAGAAACTGTACAGCCGGGGCTGTTTACACCTATAACGAAAAGAAAAGAGATGCCGCCGAATCCGGTTATGGTACAAATTCTCAGCGTTTGGGAAAAGATTCAGTGAAATCCTTCGATTGTTGTTCGCTGACATTGCAGCCTTGTCGGAATCCTGTGATCACCAAAGATGGTTATCTTTTTGACAAGGAAGCAATTATCAAGTACTTTATCACAAAAAAGAACGAGTACAGTAGAAAATTAAAGGAATACGAACGGATACGCAGCGCAGAGGACTTGGAAGTAGCGCAAGAACTGAACCGCAAACAACAACAGTCGATCGACCACTTTGTAAATTCTGGCAAGCCGGTAGTAAATAAGAGTGGGCCCTCAACTTCCAAACTGGCTGCAAGTAATAATAGTTCCCTATCAAATATGACCAATGGAAATGAGAAGAAGTTGCCGAGTTTTTGGGTGCCATCAGAGTGTCCTGATGCTGGGAAAGCCAAAGCCAAGAAACCTGATTCGACCATTTACTGTCCTGTGTCCCTGAGACCTCTTAAAACCAAGGATCTTATTGATGTAAAGTTCACTTTAGTTAAGGATGGCGACACTAGTCGTTCGTTAATTGCCAAGGAGGTACGATATATGTGCCCGGTGACGCATGATATTTTAAGCAATGCGGTGCCGTGTGCAGTATTGCGACCAACGTAAGCCGAAGAATAATTGTAAATGATTTGTATTTTGAAACGAAAGAGGTTTTTTCCACTTCCAGTGGAGACGTTATCACAATGGAATGCTATGAGAAGCTGATCAAGAAAGATATGATACATCCGTTGACAAACCAAAAACTCACTGAAAAGGATATCATTCCTCTGCAAAGAGTAAGTGCAGCTGATCTTTCTAAGATAATTTTAATTTGAACAATTTTTTATAGGGCGGCACAGGCTACTCCACAACAAACGACAACCTCGAGTCTAAGGAAAAGCGACCAATGCTTCAAGTGTAATTTTAGTTTTACCCGACATTATATTCAAATATCAATTAGTAGTTCATAATAACTACACAAAGTTGGATTTATGCTCGCAATTACTGTAAAGGGTCAGCACGACCGTAAGGCGCCATTTTTAAAAATATATTTTAATTAAATTCTTAAGTTTTTGGTTATTTTGTTAGGAGTAAAAATAACCAAAATCTCCAAACGGATAAAATGTTCGTTTTTACAATCTGTCAAAAAAATTACTGTTTTGTTACTTCCCAGCAAATATTTAGATTTGATATCGACTCGAGAACGACTCGGTATCAAAGGTTTTTCTCTAATGTCGAACGTTTGAAACCGACTCGAGAATCATAGCTTTCTCAATAAAAAGGGGTGTTAGTTCTCGAGTCGAGAAAAGGGTTAGTTCTTATTGCATATTTGATAAGTAGAGATCATTTTATTTACACTAAACAATATAAAAGGTACAGATATAATTTAAAAATTAAATTATTAACGTTTCACTTTTTTATTTGTTGAAGTAACCTTTGAAAACGAGTCGAGAATCACATTAGTTATCGACTCGAGAAATAGGGTTTTTCTCAAACGTTTAAGACTGTGTTTGCTTGGTTTTGTTATTTTTACCTCAAGGAGCATTTAACTATTACTTGAGAACTGGAATCTAAACTTTACAGAAGAAATATGTATACACTATGTAGAGTAAACCGCCTCACGTTATATAGACGAAAACAAAGTGGGCAGGTCACCCCTAAAAATCAATATTTCTGAAAATTCGACAGTTTGGTCCTTCCCATAAAGGAACAAACTAATTTGTAAAAGTCCTAAGTTAGGACTCATAATACGCACTTTATTCAAAATCGACTTTTTGATGGATTATGATTAGGCGTGTTCACCTGCATCTCTACCGAAAATTTTAGAGCCATATATCGACATTGCGGAGTCCAATTCCATTTTTCTTGTTTCTTGAGTAGAGCATCAAGAAAATTTCGAAGATTTCGCATTTCGTTAAAAAATTTTCCATAGTAATTGATAGCTCCTAGAAAAGCTCGTAATTCGCTAATATCTTTCGGTGGTGGAAGTCCCAAAATTTTAGAAATTTGGTTTTGTCTGGACGAATTCCACATTTGTCCACATAATACCTAAGGTATGTGCAATTTGTTAGAAAATTATGTGATTGTAAACGATTGAATAGTTGCGTGACAGCGCGAACAATTTAAACAACAAAAGAAGAGTTTTTTTGTACGCGTGGCTACTACGAGATAACTTATATTCATAGAGAAGCGTCATAAGCTCTTCTTTTTTGCTAACTCGGAGCTCGTGCGATTCTGGTGAGTAAGCAGACTGCGGAGTTTTGTACAGTGAGAGTACAGACTGCGGAATTTGGGTAACATTTTTATACCCTACACCTCACGAGGTATGGGTATATTCACTTTGGTCTGATGTTTGTAACACCAAGAAGGAGACGTGTTCGGTATGGAAAAGTATATATATTCTTGATCAGTGTCACCTCTTGAGTTGATTTAGCCCTATCCGTCTGACCGTCAGTCTGTCCGTCCTCTTTTCTTGTAAACACGATTGCAGGAGCTAGAAGAAAGCTAGGGATCCCAAATTTTGGATTTATCCTTTTTAGACCCTTGAAGGAGTTGGTATTGCAAATGGGCGGAATCGGTCGACTGCCACGCCTATCTCCCATATAAGTGAAAATCGTGTTTTTACCATAATTTGAAGATTTCATCAAAACAGTATGAAATTTTGTATAGGGGGGTTTTTGGTGTCGCTGATTTCGAATTTGATGTCGCATTTTCAAAATTCAAGTTGGCGGATCCAATATGGCCCAGTAGGTGTAGGGTATATATAAGTCGGCTTGCCCGACTGAAACTTACTCACTTGTTTAATTTTTTTAGTCTGTTAGAGCCTATTTACACTATCAGATCCATGACGAAAAATCTGACAAAGAGCTAATAAGAACTGCGGTAGTGAAAACGGGATAGAAAATTTTGCACCGAAAATCCATACAAAAAACGTAAAAGGTGGCAACTCCATGCTTCGTTTATTTACATCTTCATATAAAAACTGTCAAATTTCGTCATGCCCATGTCAGTGTAAATTCTAAAAACGGCATGCCCATGCGTCATGGGAATGACTGTGTAAATAGTAGAGCCCGACCGATAAGCATTTTCAGGCCGAAGCCGATGCCGAAGGTCAATTGGCAGCCGACGCCGAAGGCCTATACCGAAGCCGATACTTAAATAAAAAACCATTAAAAACTTGTTTTTTGTGTATTTTCATTCAAATTTGAGTGTATAAATACACATTTAGTTTTTTAAGAGCCTATTTACACAGTCATTCCCATGACGCATGGGCATGCCGTTTTTAGAATTTACACTGACATGGGCATGACGAAATTTGACAGTTTTCATATGAAAATGTAAACAAACAAAGCATGGAGTTGCCACCTTTTATGTTTTTTGTATGGAATTTCGGTGCAAAATTGTCTATCCCGTTTTCACTACCGTAGTTCTTATTAGCTCTTTGTCAGATTTTTCGTCATGGAACTGATAGTGTAAATAGGCTCTTAAAAATCATTTTTAAAAATTTGGAGTAAAGCATAAAATAATGTGAATTTAGTAGAAATGGTAGAGAATTCTTCAAAGAATAAATCCAACTAAGTAGCTGTTTTTTAAGGACTCCCCAAATCCGTCAGGTGATGGGCAAAGGATGTTCTAGTTGATGGTAAATACCACCTGTGAAGCTTTGAATTTTAAATGTAAAATCGGTCCCGGATTTGAGCACCAGAACTACTTTTCATATATGTTGGCGCAGCAATTTGGGCTACATTTCTAAAAGGTAGAATCCTTCCGTGAGCCTCCTACCCCTATATTTGAAATTTCATTCAGTTTACCAGGACTCCTTTTAACATAGACATCAGGGCGAGTATTAAGCTTCCAAATCTATATTTAAAATTCAGTAATCCACCCAGAAAATGTCCAAGGATGTACTTTGTGGCAGCTGTAACTCCGTGCCACGCAATTTGAGGCGAGATTCACTCAATATTCGATGATTACTAAGTTAAATTTTAATCATATTTTTTGTTTTGTGGGCCTTTTATGTCCCATTGGAAATTCCAATGGTGTGGCAAAAATAAGAAAAAAAATTTCAAAAGCTTCGGCCAAAACTTCGGCCTTTTTTTGGAAAAATCGAAGCCGAATGTTTATTTTCGGCCGAAGCCGATGCCGAATAATCGGTCGGGCTCCAGTAAATAGACTCTTAGAAATGTTTTTGTTGTTGGTTCGCTTTTGTTTTTGCTTTTCTTTACATTTGTGTTTTTGTCCCTTTTCCTATTTCGATCGTTTTCTTTTTTTGATTTTTTTTTTATTTATCTTGCAATTATTGCCGTTTGGTTTTTATTACTATGATTGGTGGCGCAGGTTGGTGTTGTCGATTTTCATCCCTCCTGCTACTGTTTTCTTATATGCATGTATATTTTTCTATGACTTGTTTGGATTCGCGACAAAGTATTTTGATGGTTTTGGCATTTTTGGAATCACATGGACAGACTCACTCACTGTACAAAACTCCGCAGTCTTACTCACCAGAGCTCCGAGTTAGCAAAAAGGAAGAGCTTATGACGCTTCTCTATGAATATAGGTTATCTGCTACTACTACGTCGCACATTGGGGCGCAGCTTCCAAAAAATACCTTTTTCGACTTTGTTTTTTCGAAAATGTAAAAATGCAGTTCTATAGCCTAATATCCAAATAGTAATGTTTTATGATTTGGTTCAAATATTGCGTGTACTCGCTGCAGCAATAACTTTTAGCCACCTTTTTTAAATTTTATGATTTTCTGCTGCAAAAAGTGGACGTAATAAAATTTTTTTAAAAAGAACCGTCTAGGTTTTTAAATCTTTAGGTTCGGATATTTAGTAAGTATGGTTCTTTGCTAATAATTTCGCGTTTATGCATTTCATTTTTCATAGCTATTTAGTTGTAAATTTTCACATTTGCTTGAATGTTTCAAAAAGAATAATTTCTCCAAAGGATTGTTTGCGGGAAGTACAAGAAACGAGAACCCCAAAAAGGCTTATTGTTGTGCAACCTAAAAAATCTATTTTTGTGTCCAGATTTGCACCGGACACATTAACTGAAGATATTATACTTTATATTGATTCTAAACTCAATAAAACCGGTAATAATATAAATGCTTTTAAATTCCACTTTTCATACGCTAGAAACATTTCATCTTTCAAATTATCTGTACCTGCAGAATTGTTTGATGAGATTGTTAATAAAAATTTTTGGCCGGATAAAACTTTAGTTCGTGAATTTGTTTATAAAGAAAAATCAAATCTAGTAAATCCAGTTCAACTTCCTCAAAGAAAATTAAATTCTAATCAAAAAAACTAAATAAAATCCCGAATAATGTTGTTTGTCTTCTGTACCAAAATGTTCGAGGGCTAAATACAAAGTTGAACAAATACAAAGTTGAACGATATTTATATTAAAAGTTTCGATTGTAGTCATAATGTCTTGGTATTTACCGAAACTTAGCTTGAACCAAATATTTTTGATTCAGAAATTCTGTGTGCTGGGTATCAAATTTTTCGGAAGAATCGTAAATGCAGGACTGATGGTGGAGTCCTCATTGCAGTAAAAAACCTTTTTTCATCTGAGGAAATCATACTTTCAGATGTCTCTGACTTGGAATTTTTTTGTGTACGAATTCGAGTTTTTAGTATCGATATTTTCGTTACTTGCTCGTATATCCCACCGAATTCCGATATTACCGTTTATCTAAGACATGTGACACTTATATCATTGGTTTACTCAAATGTAAAACCTGCCGTTTCCATTGTTGTTTTTGGAGACTTTAATTTACCGAATATATCTTGGAATTTTTGTAGCGATTCAAACCAGTTTCTTCCGTATTCTTCTCGTGACTGTTTAAATGACTTTCTGGATTCATTTTCAGATATGAGTTTACAACAAGTAAACGGGATTGAAAATAAGAATATTAGAATTTTGGATTTAATTTATGTTGACGACTCTTCGAAGTTTTCAGTGCAACGCTGTGATGCTTTTGCATGTCCAGAAGATAACCATCACCCAACACTTGAATTATCTTTCGAATTTGTTCAAAACAACTTAAAACCGGTTTCTACACCGTTGAAGTCATTTTTTTGCTTCAAGAATACAAATTTTGTTAAAATGAAACAACTCTTAAAACTTAAAGCTTCGAAAACTCGGGCATTTAAAACATATAAAAGAACTTTAAACCTTCAAGGTTATTCTAAATATTCGCTTCTGAGACATAAATATCAAGTACTTAATAAAAAATACTATGATGAATATTTGAACGATTTGAAATCCAAAATAAAATACGATTCTAAAACTTTTTATAACTTTGTAAATTCAAAAAGGAAAAACACTGGTTTTCCAACTACAATGAAATGGAATGATCGTGAGTCCAACAATCCTACTGAGATTTCAAATATGTTTGCTGCCTTCTTCAAAACGACATATTCTGATAATACTTATGGCAACACATCATATCCATATAACATCCCCACTTATAATTCCATTCTCAATCCTGTTATAGAATCTGAAGATGTCTTACAACACCTAAAATCGTTGAAATATTCATATAGTACTGGTCCAGATAATATTCCTAGCTATATTTTGAAAGTTTGTGCAGAAAATTTCCACTTTCAAATATATTCAATGCCTCTATTGAAAGAGGTTATTTTCCGAATTCATGGAAAGAGCCATACAATATTCCTCTTTATAAAAGTGGAACCAAATCATTCGTATCTAACTATAGAGGTATTGCTAAACTTAGCACAATACCAAAGTTATTTGAACAAGTTGTCACAAAGCAATTGGTTCACTCGGTCACAACATTAATATCTCCTTCACAGCATGGTTTTCTGGTTTTCAACATCTACAAATTTATTGGAATTTTCTACATTAACAATAAAGGGATTTTCAAAGAATCTTCAAACAGATGTCATATATACTGACTATAGTAAAGCTTTTGATAAAGTTAATCATTATCTGTTGATTGAAAAGCTTAAAAGATATGGATTCCCAGATCTTCTTTTAAAATGGGTAGAATCGTAACAGGTGTTACTCGAATCATCAACATCAAAAACTATAGATGTCACCTCTGGAGTTCCTCAAGGAAGTCATTTCGGTCATTTCTGTTTAATCTTTTTATAAATGACCTACCTTCTGTCATTAAACATTCGAATGTACTGTTGTATGCTGATGACGTTAAATTGTTTCTATCCTATGACATCTTAGATCAACATAAGTTGTTACAATCAGATCTGACCAGTATAGCTATCTGGTGTGATAATAACTTAATGGAACTGAACTTGAAAAAATGTAAATTTAAGACATTTGCTAGAAGACACCAACTTTCATTGCTGTATCATATAAATAACTGTAATCTAGAAAAGGTTTTTACTATTGTGGACCTGGGTGTTACTATGGATCCAAAACTTCGCATTCATCTACATATTGGTTTATGTGTGAATAAGGCGAGGGGTGTTCTAGGTTTCATTAAAAGATGGTCAAAAGAATTTAATGACCCATTCGTTACCAAAAGCCTTTACATATAACTTGTAAGACCAATTTTGGAATATGCATCAGTCTTGTGGAATCCACAATACAACTGCCACTCTCATAGAATTGAATCGGTTCAAAAACAATTTTTATTATTTGCTTTAAGAAACCTTCGCTGGAATCCGAATCAGAACCTACCTCCATACGAAAATCGTTCAAAACTCTTGGACATCCCCAATTACGCGCAGAATGGACCTTTTCGTTGTATTTGTAGCGATTTTAATAGCCTGTATTCTGTCTTTGACCTGTCAGATTCACTTAATAAAACTAAAACTTTTATTTTAAATGCACTTGATCACACTTAAGCCTTTGTTGCTCTTTGAGTTTTTGGACCGCTTAGGGTCTAACGAAATGACAGGGTTGCCAAACTCCACAAAGATTTTTGTTGTATTTTATATTTATATTTCAGCAGAATTTTGTTTTTTACTGTATATTGTATACAAATAAAACAAAATTTTTAGCTGAATTCACATTCGTTCCGTTACTGTTTACTTAACTGTTCTATTTGTATTTGATTTTTTATATTTCGTATAAAAAAATAAAATACTAAAATTAATATTTGTAATCTTTGTCGCGTAAATTAACTGTTTTGATTGTTTTGTCTGTGTATTTTTGTTAAGTCTAATATCGTAAATTAAAGAAAAATTATATTTGATCAAATTCATATTCGTCGCATGAATTCTGATGCTTCATAATATTTTCTTTTAATTCTATTGTTTATTATCACGTTAATCTTATATTATGTTATGTGTATGGAAGAATTCTCTCTTGCGTTCCATAACCTAATTCGCGTTTTATTAATATGCGTTTTATCAGGTGATGATTTTAATCTGTAGCTGAAACGAATTTCAATATATGTTTACCTGCGATCGGTTACACAGCGTAATCCGGATTACGGCTGTTCGGTCACCAAATCCGTGCGTCATGCGGATGTGCCCCTCGGTCGGTTGGGCGGGTAAGTGGGACCTTTGGGATTCGTCGTTAAATGGATGTGATCACATGAAATGCTATTTGCAGGAAGCTTAAAAATTATATAAATACATCGATACACCTTAAAACACAAACATGTTCCCAAAATTGAAAATAATAAAAAAACCAAACAGCTTCTGTATTTTACGTAAAAAATAAAAAAAATGTTTCAATTAATTTTTTTAAATGAAATTTTTACGAAAATTATTTGTTCTTTAAAGTTAAATTTAGTTGATCAACACAAATTTTTTTTTTAAATTAAAATTTTATTAAGAACAAAAATTTTGTTCTTAAATTTCGTCACCTTGTGACGAACATAGCATAAATTATTAATATATCTAAATTTTAAATATGCTTCGAAATAAAATTAAGCCGTAAAATTATAAACAAATATTAAGCTCAAAATTTCTTCAAAATAATGTTTTGTACAAAATTCTTATGAAAAGTGCTTTTTGAAAAAAAATATGCATAACAAAATTTTTCACAGAAAATTAATAAAAAGCTTTTTAGCGTAAAAGTCTGATGGCCGCTCGATCAGTTTTTCATACTAAGCTTTCTTGCATAAAAATTCGTTCTCTTTCACTTTGCATGGCTTCTTCATGCAAAATTTGTTCCATGGCTTTTTCGCAAACACATTTTGTTCAGGGTTTTTTCAATCTGAGGGTGTCATTTTCTTTTTGACCTGACATTTAACATATTTAAGGCCTTTTTTTGGTAATCTAATAATTTTTTCTTTTACAGTACTTGCATTTTTTTCTTGTTTTTTTTTCTCTTTTCAGGAACGGAAGCGGAAGTTGTGCTGACGTGGACGATGACGTGGACGATGACGGAGTTGGTGCGGACGACGAAGAACTGGAAGCGGACGCCAAGGAACTGGATGCGAACGACGAAATTGAAGCGTACTACGAAGAGATTGAACCGGACGATGCGCCGTGAATGTGGCTGCAGCCTTATATGTGGGTGGGTGATAAATTTATATTATTTTTTCTTTTCAGGAACTGTGATGGACGACGGATGATGCTGTGGAAGCGGACGGGGATGCTGTGGTGCGATGCGGACGAGGATGCAGTAGAAATTGATTTGCATAGATGACATTGCAGGATGTTTTGTGCAGAAGGTGCTAAAATGGACGATTACGTGGCTATCATTGATAGGCTGGAGATCATCTTGCCACCGTTTTATTTTCATCTCTATTTCCGTTAATTTGCTTGTGCAAATATTCTATAAATTCTCAGGACTATCCTGACCGTCTGCTTTTAGCATGCAAAAAGAAAATGATCGAGATTTTATAATTTTTTCTTCTCCTGCCTGCTATCTCTCCCATCTTTTTCCTTTTTTTCCGATATCGCCAGTGAGCCCTTGGAGAATAAACATCACTGTTCGACAACACATGACACTCTCGAAAACAGAAACATAAGGGAAAAATATGGGATTATGAAAAACAAGAAATCTCAAGGCGTGTATCCCCGTTTAGACGGATTTCTCAAAAAGTATGTTGACAGGTGGCCGTCACACAAGCTAAACTTGAATATCGTGGTAACTAAAAGTGCTCCAAAGTAGTGGCTGGTCACTATAGAAAGCTGAAACACTGACCTACAAAATGCCTCTTTTGGCTCAGGCATAAATGTTACACAAAAGCTAATTTTGACTTTTTGCTTTGAAGAGGGTTTAAAACTCAAACTAATTTCCATACGAAAAACTACCAATGTTGCAAATTAGGAAAATGCATATAACTTTAATAAATTTATTACTGAGTCAAAAAAGCCTAGGTCATTCTAGTCCAACCAAAGAAGTCCAACCAAAGGGCTGCAACAAGTGCCTACAAAATCAAGCCCACCACTTAATTTTTCATTTTAGTCAGACTTGAGTTTAATTGAGTTTTGCCTACACTACAATGAGTTGCTTGCTTCTTCGGATTTACAGCGTGTGTTGCTTTAATTGTTCGTCAAAGCTAGAGTTGAAAATGCTGGCAATATAGGAAATGTAGGGAATATAGGCAACAGCCAATGTAAAATTTGAAACGAAGACAATGAGCAATACATGTTGTCTTTGTTCTTGTAATGTCGTCAGTGAATAATAAAAATGGTGCTTTTAAGATTTTAATTCAAATTTTATTTAAAAAATATTTTAAAAATAACAATAATAAGTTAAAAAAATTTTTAATTCAGTTAAAAAGTTAAAAATTTACTTATTAAAAAAAAACAATAAATATTCTAAATATAAAAATAAAATTTTTTAATAAAAAAAGAGTTAAAAAATAGTTTTTTAAAATATAAGAAAAGAGTAAAAAACAAGTTTTTTTAAATATAACCCTTTAACCGACTAAAAAGCAGAAAATAAATTTCCTTTAAATTAATTTCCGCAATTGCGATTTAAAATTAAGGGTTTTTGGCTACTTTGTTCCTAATATCATTGCAGATTTTGAAGTCGCCAAAAACCCTTAATTTTAAATCGAAATTGCGGAAATTAATTTTTTTTTCTTTCCCCTTTTTTACTCTTTTCCCGATTGCGAACCTAAGTAAAAAATTTCAGCCCTGCAGCTTAAAAAATACGAAAGTTAGAACTTTAAATTGTCTCCATCCCACTCCCCTTTCCAAAGGGTATACAATTTAATTTAATCATTGTAGCTTGAAGAAATTGGAAGTTATGCCATGTTTAAGAAAAAGGTGTTTGAGTCCCCCCACGGCCCCTACGCCTCTGATGGACTCCAAAATAGAATGCATTGTCAACCGAGTTCTATCTGTGTACCAAATTTCAGCGCTCTAGCTTATTTGGAAGTGTATGAAAAAGCTCGCCGCAGATTTGAGGATATCCCTATATATATTATAAAACTGATTGTGTGTCTGTCTGTCTGTTTGTCCGAGCATCACGGCTAAACGCCTGTACCGATACTCTTGAAACTTTCAGGATAAATTCTATAGGTATCGACATGTAACATGGGGTATATGCGGTTGGGATTGGACAAATGGGCGTGGCACCTCCCATACAACATAAAATATGCCTACGAGACTATTTAGTAACTATTGAATTTGAATTGAATATTGAATATATAAAGACGAAATTTGGCACGGAGTTGCATAATAACTTTTCCAAGCTTTATGCCAAAGATGAGCATAATTGGACAAGGGGCGTGGCACCGCCCACACACACGTAACTTAAATAACAGCTAATGCAGCAACTATTGGATATATTTTAATGAAATTTCGAATGGAGTTGTATAGTATGTTTTTCCTGCTATGTGTCGAATATGGGAATAATTGGACAAAGGGGCGTGGCACGTCCCATACAACACATAACATAAATACCAGCTAATTAAGCAACGATTGAATATATTCTAATCAAATTTGGCATGGAGTTGTACTGTATGTTTTCCCAGCTATGCGTCGAATATGGGAATAATTGGACAAAGGGGCGTGGCACCTCCCACACAACACATAACTGAAATACCAGCCAATTAAGCAACTATTGGATATTGGAATCATAACGGGAGGGATTACAGCTGCCGCCAAGGGCGTCCTTGGCCATTTTTTGGGTGAATCAAGACTGATGAGATTACCGCTGCCATCAAGCGAGTCCCTGGACATATTTTGGATCAAACATGCCGGGTGGGATTAGAGCAGCCACCAAGCGCGTCCTTGGACATTTTTTGGATGAATCATGCCATGTGGGAGTACAGCTGCCACCAAGCGCGTCCTTGGCCACTTTTTTGTGAATCATGACTAGTGGGATTACAACTGGCACCAAGTTTCACGGGGGGAATTAACCGTAAACTACAGCGGCCATTGAAGTTGGCGCAAATTCCTATATATAGTTATTTTAAAATTTTATAAAACCTGTGCAACGCCGGGTATGTAACAGCTAGTATATATATATGTAACAGCTAGTATATATATATATATATATATATATATATAGTCCACCCAAAGCAAGTTAATATAAGGGTTATAAAAAAGAAAATCGAAACAAAACTCTAATATTTATGAAAAAAAAGTATCAAAAATAAATATAATAAGTATGTACACATAAAAAAACTCAAAAATTCCCAGCACGCAAAGGTCTAGTGGAGTTATTGTTTTTGGGCTAAAGCCTGGTTTTGATTGTGTCATAATCAATGGCTACTACTGTCAGTTAATTGAAAACAGATTGGTATTTCGTTGTCAATTTAACGAACTGATGTAAAATATGGAAAAATGAATATGAGGTGACGTCAACGTTTGTCATATTCGTAGATAATTGCCTACATGCTGTCAAATTTATTTGCATATGCCACGGGCCAGAAAGTTCAGCAAAGTTCTGAGTTTGCGTCAGTCATTGTCAGCTTATGTTGCCACTGATTTTCACATAATGAAAACCAGGCACGATGACTGCAATGCACTGAAATTATACCCAATTTCAAAGTAACGTTCGACACATGGCTGAAGAAAATAAGGTTGATCCACTTCATACAAAATGACAGAAATAAGGATTCTGACGTTTCCTTTAATGTTCCAAAAGCTGCCACATTGTTAAACATTTTATAAGAAACTTGGTGGAGTTGCCAGATATTTTTCATAACTTATCGGCATTTAACTCTTTCCAAGTTTTTTTTTTAGTGTTCCTGGCATTAAATAATTTTCAAGAGTCAGATTTTACAAATGCAACATCGTTTCATTGCATAAACTCGTCACAAAATCGGGGTTTAAATTGGCAAAAATTAGGACTAATTGCCACATCTAGCAGCCCTTTTCTTGAGATTTTTTAAAAATATATCTGGTAGCACAATCCTTATTTATGTCAGATGGTTAAGATGGCGGATAGTGTCAGAAGCGGCACTACCTTATTTTCTTCTACCATGGTTCGACAGTTACTTTGAACACATTGCAAACTGCTAGTCAGCCACCATCCAAGGAGCCAAACTCATTTTCAATTGATCGGCCCCAAAAGTTGTAGGAACGGAAAAAGGATCACATAAGGGAAACAATAAAACGAAGGGAAACAATAAATCGAAGAAAGTATTGTTTTTCTATTGTTGCTCCCGCTGGCGCACAGTTGACCACGTTGATGACGAACGGCGAGCGAATATCTGACTTGTGCGTTTGTTGTACGGTATTTCATGAAGATGATCTTTACTGCAAAAATATTGCGCAATTTTTGGATAATAACTATGAGAGAAACTTAGTATTTAACTTAGTTTTTCTTGCAAACATATAACTAAATGTAATTACATTATGATTATGAAACACTATTTGACTGGAAAAACATTCTTAAAATCATCTTAAAATAAGAGAGTTTTCCAAAACATTTTAAAGAAATTCCAAAAAAATTTCATACTTTTTTATTTTATAGGTAAGTAAATTTAGTAAATTTATTGTTATTATAACCCTTATATTAACTTGCTTTGGGTGATATATATATATATATCCTTAAATCTGCGGCGAGCTTTTCCATACACTTCCACATAAGGTAGAGAGTTGAAATTTGGAACACTGATAGAACTCCGGTGACAATGTATTCTATAAAAATTTAAATTAATTTCCACAATTTCGATTTAAAATTAAGGGTTTTTGGCGACTTCAAAATCGGCAATGATATTAGGAACAAAGAAACAAATCATAGTATATTTTTGAAATATACGATGATTTTTTTAACTAGAAAAGAACAGTATTACCAATTTCAAACGACTAACGATAGAGCAAGACGATTGAAATCATTTGTTTTAAAAATGAAAACATAAATGTACTGCAGAAAAAACTATGTTTTAAAATGCAAATTGAAAAAAAAATGTTTAATTTTAAAACATGTTTTTTCTTTCAGTGTACATTTCCTATATTGCGAAAATATTAAACTGTAGCTTTGACCAACAATTAAAGCAACACAGACAACAAAAGCAAATAGTAGGCAAAATAATTGCTTTTTGCCTGCGTTTCAAATCCCTGCATTGCCTGTTGTCTGCATTGCCTACCCTTCTTTGCTACATTTCATGACTTTTTTGTGGCTGTCTACAGTGACTTGTTCGTTTTTTGGCTTCTTCTGAACAATTTGGAAAATTGGACATTTTTAATCAGCATATTTGCATGTTAGCTTTTTCTGAAATTTTGCGAGGTTAATAATGAAGATAAGTAAATATTTGTGTAGTACTAGTTTTACCTTATTTCAAAGCTTTTCTAATGAGAAAAATTTCGGGTCTATGATATTCAGGGCCGCTGACAGGATTTTTCAACATTTATCTTTTTTCATCCAACAGTTCCCGGCCCGCTTGGCGACGGGGCTGATGCTATTTCAAATAAACACAAATATTCCTTTGCGAATTTTTTATTGATGGAATTATATTTCATGAGTACAGGCTGTTCAAATTTTGGTTGCATCGGATTCTATTGACTAAAAACTAATAACTTACAAATTCGATTCAATGGAATTTCGAAATGTTGTGCAGCTACTAACACCTCATTATGCATTATAGATCAAGCCGCGAAGCCGTCCTTAGAAGCTTAGCGTGGCCTCACAGTGGTGAATTTTTACTTTAGGCGCTGCATCAAAGCGGCATTTTTAAGGCCAGCTCCTTCAATTGTGGCACCATCATCAGTTAGCTCGCGTGTCGGAAATGAGGATACCAAAATGAAGTTCCGATTAGCGTATTGTGGCCTAGCACTGCAATTTTAAAGCAAATAAATCGTATTTTCATTTCGAAGTAGTCTAGAATAGTCAACAGCATTGCATACTTCTGTATATACTGATTGATATCCGCCACGGTGTGGGTCAGGTTAAATTGAGCCGCCAAACGGGATCCATCGGCCAATCGAATCTGCAGAAGAGTAGTTGGCTGTGTGGAATCCAAGTTGAGCTTTTCCTTTGCAATCTTTTCGTCGTCGGCAACATTTCCCGATGTGGCATTGGTGGTTTCCACTGCAGCTGGTGTGCTGTTTGGTGGAGTATTTTCTTGCACATTGGGTGCGGGACTATATCGCAATAAAATACATGTTTCACAGTATAGTTTTAAAGCATTGATGGGTAAGCTTTGCTCCCAGCTTTAATGTATTTTCACATATACGAAGCGACAAAAGCTCCAGCGCGCATGCGGGCATTGGTTTTGGGTTGCACACGAAAGCTCTCTCATACTAATGCGACCCTGGGAGCAAAGCTTGTCCATCAATGTTTCGGAGACTTAAGAGGTTCTCTTACCTGCCAAGAGTGTGGCCGGACCCTTTGAAAAACTTCACTGGAACGTTATTTTTGTAGTCTTCGTGTCTGTGGTCTTCAACGTCCACGTTGACCATCCAGCCCATCTCCAGCAGTTCATGAGGAATTTCGCTGCAGTCAGGGGGACAGAGGACACGATAATTCTTAATTACTTTAAATATTCAGTTTCCGACTTACCCTCGCATCACAGTTTCCAAGAACTCCTTGTTTTCGGGGTCGTCGTACAGACGCAACTCGCCATTGTCGATTGAGAAACCTTGGCTCCAAAGTTTTAGCACTACCACGGGTTTCTTCTCACCACCAGCAGCATCCTTGTTCCCACTTAAAGGTGTAACTACAGTGTGGTCGCTATCTGTCATTCCTAAGCGCACCCCTTGTCCCCAGCTTGCACCGGACGAAGTAGATGGTGCTGCAGACGCATCTGGACCGCTGCTGTCATTAGCCATGCGAAACATGTCAGTTAGCTTTCCCCGGAAATTTTTACGTTTCGGAGGGCCCAGCACCTGTTGTCCCGAACGCTCTGACCCACCAGCATAGAAAGCCTGCCCTTCGTCCTCATTGGTGGACCCTTGCGACATATCGCTAAGGGTCGCAAACCTGAATAGAGAATACGTATTTGGACGCACACTTTTAAAAATGTTACTACATACTTTGGCTTGCCGGTTGAATTTTTCCCGAAAGATTCCGATTCATTAGATTCAACACGAACTCGCGAAGAGGATTGGCCCGCAGCTTCTCCAACTGCTCCGCCGTCGACTGGTGCTACAACCGCGCTTTCGTTTTCACCCTGATTACCGAGGAAGTTGGAGAGTGCATCCTGTGGTGTGAAATATAAGATTTAGTTGTCCTATTAGGTAGTATAGTATTACTTACCTCTAGAGACCAATTGCTGCTCGACAAGTAAAATCTGGCCACGCTTTCTTCTCCTCCACTTATTTCTATAAATTGTGCAATTAGCTCGTCGTTATTAGACATCTTTTTTTTGTATATTTTATAATTTCAAGACCGCTTGTATGATGATGATTCTACAGAATTAAAAAACAATAAACTAGTGATAAGTAAATCGACTCCAATTATAATCGAAAATCGATTTTCACTGATTGTAGGAACCCAGAATGACGGTTGCCAGATTCGTTAAATATAAAATTGAATTCATATTTTTTTGAGCTTATTCACAATGTCATTTCCATGACGTATGGGTATGCCGTTTTTAGAATTTACAACGACATGGGCCTAACGAAATTTGACAGTCTTTGTATGAAAATGTAAATAAACAAAGCATGGAGTTGCCACCTTTTCTGTTTTTGTATGAATTTTCGGTGCAAAATTTTCTATCCCTTTTTCACTACCCAAGTTCTTATTAGCTCTTTGTCAGATTTTTCGTCATGCAAATGATTGTGTAAATAGGCTCTTTGAGCCTATTTACACATTCAGAATGACGTTTTTTTGGTACCCCTCCGGTCAGTTGACAAATTTCTGGGACGTCATGATGTCTTTGGTTGTTTTGCATATTTCTACATTTCTTTTGTGTATTGAAATTGAGATGCATTTGGTTTCTTATTCTGTGTCATGCTAGCGAATTGATTTTGTTTTGATTATGCGTACAAACCGTTTTGGTTTTTTACGCAATTTACAATTATTATATTTCAATAATTTCATCACATTTGTATTTACATACAATATTTTATTTAATATTATTATTAAAGCAATGTATGTAAATATATTTATTTTCACATTATTGAAGCAATATGTAAATATATTTATTTCCACTTTGCAAGAGCCTATTTACACTATCAGTTCCATGACGAAAAATCTGACAAAGAGCTAATAAGAACTGCTGTAGTGAAAACGGGATAGAACATTTTGCACCGAAAATCCATACAAAAAACGTAAAAGGTGGCAACCCCATGCTTCGTTTATTTACATTTTCATATAAAAACTGTCAAATTTCGTCATGCCCATGTCAGTGTAAATTCTAAAAACGGCATGCCCATGCGTCATGGGAATGACTGTGTAAATAGGCTCATAATAACTTCGGTAGTGAAAACGTGATAAAACATTTTGCACCGAAAGTCCATACAAAAAACGTAAAAGGTGGCAACTCCATGCTTCGGTTATTTACATTTTCATATAAAAACTGTCAAATTTCGTCATGCCCATGTCAGTGTAAATTCTAAAAACGGCATGCCCATACGTCATGCTAATGACTGTGTAAATAGGCTCATAAAAATCTAATACAATAACATTTTTTAAATTATTATGGCAAATACAACAACTCAAAATTTGGACATTGCGCATTTGTGCACACGAAAAATAGGCTCATAAAAATCTAATACAATAACATTTTTTAAATTATTATGGCAAATACAACAACTCAAAATTTGGACATTGCGCATTTGTGCACACGAAAAAAATCCTACTGTGGACATAGAACTTTCTTATTTCCTTGTTTTTAACCACTTCCGCTCAGATTTTCAAAAACCACAATAGCTAATCGATGCAGCTTCTTCTCAGGAATCCAAAAACTCGATTTTCATGAAAACGGACATAGGATGGTTGTGCTTTAAGGTATCGACATATACTTAAATAAATTTAAAATTCTGGTTAAATCACAACTATCTTATGTCCATTTTTTCAAAACTGTAGAAAATGAAAAACAAGTTTTCAAATTGGTATGTTTTGTATAGAAATGGAGTCTTATTTGCTCATTTTTCAATTACTTTCATTACTATTCCCAAAAACCACTATAGCCTGTCAGATCCAGTTTCTCCTCAGGAATCCAAAAATGTCAAAAACTCGATTTTCATGAAAACGGACATTGGATGATTGTGCTTTAATGTATCGATATTTTCTGTATATTTTATATGGGCAGTGAAAAATTCATTGCCGAAGGCCGGCTATTGAGAAGGGACTTGAATACAGAAGTACTGTTTATGGCGTAGCCGCTGTTGGAGATACTTGAGGGTTATAATTCCAGAGTCCCGACCACACAAAGGCCGGCCACACAGAAGCGACTTGGATGCAGAAGTACTGCTGCCACCGTAGCCGCCGTTGCATATACTGAGGGTTTTATTCCTTTAGTTCCGGCCGAAGGAAAGCCTGAGCCACAGAGTTCAAAAACATAACCATATTTATTATTTTAAAAGGCTAGCAACACACTTTTGCAATAAATTAAACATTTAACACTTCAGTGATATTACTCATAATTTTTTAAAGGTTTTTAATAGAATTTTTATCCTATATGATTTTTTTTTTAACAAAAAATGGTTGAAAATCAGTTTAAGAAAACATTTATTTTCTTTTTTTGAGCAATACATAATTACTTTTTCTACTGTTCGCCCCTTTTTTATTCACCTACATCACATTTTTTCATTTTCAGCCGCTCGATTTCATATTTCGCATAAGTCACTAAGATGCATATTTACCAAAAATCGAAAGATTTATTTTGAAAAAAAGAAAAACGATCTGTTGATTTTAATTTTGTTTGCATTTTAAAGTTTTTTTCTTCGTATTCGTAAACAAATTTTTATGAAAACCCTCCGTCCCTGGTTTGTTTAGAACCTTAGGAACTCCTTTTCTCGCCTACATAGTGGACATACGAGCAAATCTCATAATTTGGTCATGATTCGAGGGGTTGTCTGAGGTGATTTGTACTCGCTGCCAGCTTCTGGATTCGCTTGACTTCCGAATTGCTTCTAATACTGCTTGCACGTACAAACCATCTTCAAAAGTGGCCGCCGCCTGAACGGGCTCCTTGACCCAAGACGCTTCCCTACCTCCAAATGCTTCTTTTAGGGCACCCACCATTTTGCACAAGCCTTTTATGTACGGACGTGGCAGTAGTGACTCAGACGTTGCGAAGTGCAAATCCTGTACATCCACATAAATAGCTTCCTCCTTCAGTTGAGGCTCCATTGATTTGTTTTTAAAGACGAACAAATCGCCGCCTCGCACCACCAAGTGTCCCTTACTGCCGCAGATGAGTACCTCCTGTGCGAAAGCCTTGGCGGGCACTGTGTGACTGTGCAGTGATGCAGTCACCAGCGTGCCATTGGTCAGTTCCATTTGGAAATTGCAAAAATCCGGTGCAGAAATCTGACGTATACCATTGATGGCTCCGGTAGACTTGGTATACGCCTTCAGCACGCCATGTACTCGCTGAGCCTGTTGATCAAGCAGAAAACTCACCAAATCCACAACATGACTGCCTACTAAATTCAAGGCTCCACCACCCATGGCTGCATCACACATCCAATCAAATTTCTCGGGAAATAGAGTACCCATCTGTACTCGAACGTCCACTAGGGAGATTTCACTCAGCGGTCCGATCAACTCGTCGTGCAAACAGCGTTTCATGTGAGTAAATGCAGGCAGAAAACGTAGCGAGTGGTTTATCAAAGAGATTAGTGTCGGATAATACTGCGAGGCACGCACCATTTTCATAGCGTCTGCTTGGTTCAATCCCATTGGTTTATCGCATACTACGTGTTTGCCTATGCCCAGAGCCTTCACTGAAATTTCGGCATGCAAGAATGGCTGGCATACAATGAAAACCAGGTCCACATCTTTACGCAGTAAAACATCATCAATTTTGGTTGTGTAAAAACTAATTTTTTGTGAGTTGGCTACTTCTTCAGCTTCCTTTAATGTACGGCCCCAAATTGCTTTTATTTCGAAGCCCTTTTCACGCAGCAGGGGCACTAGAACTTTTGTTATTGCACCAGTTCCAAAAACTCCGACACCTGTCATTTTATGGACTAAATCCGTTTTTTTTTGTTTGTTTGGTGTAGTTGACTGATTTTTTTGTTTTCACAACCTTCTAGAGATGAAATAATTGGAGTTTTTGTACCGAATGAATACTTTTTTTTGTATCCGCTTTTTTCGATTAATCTATAGTCGATTATTTTTCACGATTATCGATAATTTTTGACCGATTATAGCAAGTTGATTTAATCGATTATCGAGTTTTAAATTATTTATTAAATTATTTATTTTTGTATTATGTATTTTGACGCTAAAAACCGAATCTGAAAACATTTTTTTGTCGCAAAAATCTGCTTTCCGAGATATACAACTTTTTATAAGTTTCGATTTTCCCTTTTTAAAAGTTTCGATTTTCCCTTATCCACTTTAATTTGTTTTCTTGAGTGACTTTTAAAAAATCTTTTGTTTTTCAAAATCGGAAAAAACTTGAAGAAGGATCCTATGGAAAAGTTATGAACGCACATTTCGTCAGATTGAATCAGCAATATCGCACCGTTGTCTGTTTGAATATCTGGACCGCAAAAGGGGTAAAGATTTTCATGATTTTTTATATAAAAATATAGATTTCATAGGAAAAATTCCAAAAAAAAAAAAACTATCAAATTCTGCGGCAAATTCCTGATCGAACTAAACACGTAAAATTTACGCGTAAAATTTTACGCATAAAATTTTTTTTTTGACGTCAACAATTTCCCATATTATTAAAATGTAATATTTATTACTTATTTTCAACAAAAGAACCGATCTAAATATGCATTAAGGAAATTTTGTTCAAAAGAATTTCAAATTAACCGTTTGACGTGAAATTTTTGACGCGTAAAAATCGATGTCAAAAACGTCAAATGCCATCTCGACGCGTTAGATGCCATCACTGATTAAATGTATTAAATATTAAGAATTTTTTTAAATCTATTGTTTGTATGTTATATTAAGGGTATTCATTTCAAGTGGGAAACCCTTCGAAAACGCGTAGTTGCTTAAAAGAACTGTAAAATTTTATATATTTTGACTGCTTATCTGCACAACTGAATCGTTTCCGAGGGGTTTCCCACTTTAAATAAACCGCCCTATTAAGAAAAAAACTTTTAGGTTTTAATTAGAGTGTGACCAATTTTTTTGGCGACGTTATGGTAAAAAAAGAATCCTCCATTTCAAATTTTATTTTTTTTCTATGTTTATATAATTACTAGCTGTTACATACCCGGCGTTGCACGGGTTGTATAAAATTTTAAAATAAATATATATAGGAATTTGCGACAATTTCAATGGCGCTGTAGTTGATGGTTTTTTCCCCCCGTGAAACTTGGTGCCAGTTGTAATCCCACCCGGTAGGAATCACCCAAAAAAAGTCCAAGGACGCACTTGGTGGCAGCTGTAATCCCACCCGGCATGATCCACCCAAAAAATGTCCAAGGACGCAATTGGTGGCAGTTGTTATCCCACCCGGTATGATTCACAAAAAAAGAGTCCAAGATCACACTTGGTGGCAGCTGTAATCCCACCAGGCATGATTCACCCAAAAAATGTCCAAGGAAGCATTTGGTTCCAGTTGTAATCCCACCCGGTATGATCCACCCAAAAAATGTCCAAGGACGCTCTTGGTGGCAGTTGTAAACCCACCCGGCATGAGCCACCCAAAAAATGTCCAAGGAAGCACTTGGTTCCAGTTGTAATCCCACCCGGTATGATTCACCCAAAAAATGTCCAAGGAAGCACTTGGTGCCAGGTTGTAATCCCACCCGGCATGAGCCACCCAAAAAATGTCCAAGGACGCACTTGGTGGCAGCTGTAATCCCACCCGGCATGAGCCACCCAAAAAATGTCCAAGGACGCACTTGGTGGCAGCTGTAATCCCACCCGGTATGATTCAGCCAAAAAAAGTCCAAGGACGCAATTGGTTCCAGTTGTAATCCCACCCGGTATGATTCACCCAAAAAATGTCCAAGGAAGCACTTGGTGCCAGGTTGTAATCCCACCCGGCATGAGCCACCCAAAAAATGTCCAAGGACGCACTTGGTGGCAGCTGTAATCCCACCCGGTATGATTCAGCCAAAAAAGTCCAAGGACAGAATTGGTGGCAGTTGTAATCCCACCCGGTATGATTCACCCAAAAAATGAGCAAGGGCGCAGTTGGTGGCATGGACCACTTAATATTCGATAGTTACTAAGTTACTTTTTAATAATATTTTTTGTTGTATGGGAGGTGCCACGCCCCGTTGTCCAAATCCAACCTCTTATGTCCTATTGCAAATTCCATTACTAACACAATTTTACCTTAAAATTTCAATAAAATCAGTAAAGCCGTGATATGGGGTAGAAAATTGTATGGGATGTGCCACGCCCCTTGTCCAATTATTCCCATATTCGACAAATAGCAGTACAACTCCATTCCAAATTTCACTAAAATATATCCAATAGTTGCTTAATTAGCTGATATTTAAGTTATGTGTTGTGTGGGAGGTGCCACGCCCCTTTGTCCAAGTATTCCCATATTCGACACATAGCTGGGAAAACATACTATACAGCTCCATTTCAAATTTCATTAAAATATATCCAATAGTTGCTTAATTAGCTGTTATTTAAGTTACGTGTTGTGTGGGCGGTGCCACGCCCCTTGTCCAATTATTCCCATTTTCGACACATAGCAGTACAACTCCATTCCAAATTTCACTAAAACATATCCAATAGTTGCTTAATTAGCTGGTATTTAAGTTATGTGTTGTGTGGGAGGTGCCACGCCCCTTTGTCCAAGTATTCCCATATTCGACACATAGCTGGGAAAACATACTATATAGCTCCATTCCAAATTTCATTAAAATATATCCAATAGTTGCTTAATTAGCTGTTATTTAAGTTACGTGTTGTGTGGGCGGTGCCACGCCCCTTGTCCAATTATTCCCATTTTCGACACATAGCAGTACAACTCCATTCCAAATTTCACTAAAATATATCCAATAGTTGCTTAATTAGCTGGTATTTAAGTTATGTGTTGTGTGGGAGGTGCCACGCCCCTTTGTCCAATTATTCCCATATTCGACACATAGCTGGGAAAACATACTATACAGCTCCATTCCAAATTTCATTAAAATATATCCAATAGTTGCTTAATTAGCTGTTATTTAAGTTACGTGTTGTGTGGGCGGTGCCACGCCCTTTGTCCAATTATGCTCATATTTGGCGTAAAGCTTGGAAAAGTTATTATGCAACTTCGTGCCAAATTTCGTATTTATTATTCAATTTTCTATTCAAATTCAATTCAATAGTTACTAAATTACCTTGTAGACATATTTTGTGTTGTATGGGAGGTGCCACGCCCCTTTGTCCAATCCCAACCGCATATAGCCTATGTTACATGTCGATACCTATAGAATTTATCCTGAATGTTTCAAGAGAATCGGTACAGCCGTTTAGCCGTGATTGAGGGACAAACAGACAGACATACAGACACACACTCAGTTTTATAATATATATAGGGATACCCCACACATACTGTGGCAGGGTATACTAACTTTGTCACAACGTTTGTAACGCCCATAAGCAGACGTGTCCGGTATGGAAAAGTATATATATTCTTGATTAGCATCACCACCGGAGTCAATTTAGCGATGTCCGTCTGTCTGTCCGTCCGCACGATAGCGGTCGCAGTTTTGGAGATATCGACTTGAAACTTTTTGAACATGTTTTTCACTTCAAAAGTAAGAGCAATCAGAGAATCAGCCAAATCGGACAAAAACTAGGCAAAAAAAAGGAATAATTTTCCAACTTTTTTTATTGCTGTTTTCGATTGGAAATGTTTAGAAATGGATTTTCGACATAGTCCGAGCCTTATAAATGTGGTAAACGCATATATGTAATACTTCTATATTGCCAGTATAGTGGAAGTACATTCACTGATATCAAGAGACAAAATATATGAAAAAGTACATTCGCAGTTCGGATTTTTCTGTCAAACTAATATAAAATTCAATGCTTGCTATTTCGCTCTTACAGTGAGCTCATAACACATTGCAGAGATAGGATACTGGCAATATAGAAGTATTACATATTTGGGTAAACGTGGTCCGAAGCTCCGGAATCACCTATAAATGGCTCAAAATGGGGTCTTGAGACCAAATTTTGTTATATTCGAGGTATTTCTAATCTCCTACTGTGTGGGAAATTTTTCAAAAATTCTTTCACAACAACATTAAAAAAAATGTACTACTATTACTTCGTACGATAGACAAAAAATTGGATTTATGTAAATTAACATTGTTTTTTGACATTCTAATTGCTTCTATTGTCTTTTTCATTGAATTTATGAAATCCTGGTAGATTTGGTGTTTTTTCTATGTTAAGGACGTCAATATCGAGTTTTGCCACGTTTCGCATTTGTCGCTTCATTATTGAACACAGGGACTATAGGATTGGGGTCAGGGCTGTCGAATGATGGTCTAAAATATTTATACCTTGATTATGAACCAAATTTTTTGTACGTGTCAAAAAATGAGGCACTTTACAATACTAATTCATCAAAAAGGTAGTTAATATTGAGACAGATGGATCCTTTTTCATTACTGTGAAACATTGTTGATCACAATTAACAGTAGCAGTATTCAGAGCGGCCGTTATTTGTTGATACCAGGGACGTCAGCCACAAACAAATTTTGGCATGAGTGGGGATTGGAGTCGATTGGTGTTGTGTGATTTTTTTTATATTTTCTATAAATGTAAATGCTTTTTAAATAAAGCAACAAGTTACGAGTTTATTAATAATTTTTTAATTTCTCTGGTTGATAAAAACTTACATAAAATCCTTTTTTTTACGTGCTACGTGGTTAAAAAAATGCAAAAATTTGACCTTAAATTGCAACTGCTGCTTCGATTTTCAATTCCTTAAAACTGGAGGAAAGTTCAAGAAATTTCCTGTCAAAAAAAAAAAAGGTTACGAAATTATTTCAATTAGTTCAAACGCTACAGAGTTTTTACTAATAAAAACCTATTAAAAATCATTATGACGTCTCAAAAAAATGGTTATGAGGTGGAGCAAAACCCAGCTGGGGTTTTACTACCACATACAATACTATCATCCCACAAAAATTTGGTTGAGGCCCTAAAAAATTGTTGCACAGTATAAGCTTCTCAAAAGTACAAACAATGTAAAAAAAGTCAAATATTGAACTGCGAAAAAAAAATGAAGCGGTAAGAACAGAGAAAGAAAAAAGATAGGTTAATCTAACCAAAAAAACGTGGTAAAAAACAATTTTTTTTTTATACGGAAAACACAAACAACCACTACTATTTTTGTGGTAAATTTAATCGTCAAACAATTTTTAAATGATTTTAAACTACAAAAATATGTTAGCTAATCGAAAAAAATTTTAACCAAAAAATTTGTAAAGCGAACCAATTAACTGCTGTTACTTAACTAATTTTTTTTAATAACCCAAAAAAAAAATTTTAATTTGTTTATTGCGGTTTGCAACTCAACTAAATTTGGTTGCTTTCTTGGATATTGGCAGCATGTTCGTATTTCGGCAACCAATGATGTGATTCGCAATGTCATAGCTTGATGCCGAATTGCAACCACGCTGCTAATATTTCATAATTCTGAAACAGCATGACATTTAATATAGGAGAGAAAAATTATGAAATATGGCTGTCTCGTTTACGCTCTCAAAGCCACAAGTGCTGCCTAATATATAAAAAATTTATATTTGACACTTGACTTCGAAGTAGGAACTAATCAAGTACTTACTTCCATTAGTATGCGATACTATTAGTAGTATTTTAGGGAAGTTTGTATGACAATTGTTGGGTCGTAATAATAAAAACGCCTTTCAGCAATTGCTACGTGCAATTATTTTACTCAAAGATTTTACTTCAACTCAAAATTTTATGAAATTTATCGTAAAAAGTATTATTATAATTTCAATATTACAATATAATTGTAAACTGAATGAAATATATCTTTTTGTGGAAGCGCGTTAGTTTTGGGTAATGATTGTAATATATATTCGCAGTAGAAATGATGTTGCCTAACCAATTTCTGCACATAAATGCAAATTATCTCGATTTTTTAAGTTTCATAAATATTTCAATACAACACATCAAAGAGATTAGTGTCGGATAATACTGCGAGGCACGCACCATTTTCATAGCGTCTGCTTGGTTCAATCTCATTGGTTTATCGCATACTACGTGTTTGCCTATGCCCAGAGCCTTCACTGAAATTTCGGCATGCAAGAATGGCTGGCATACAATGAAAACCAGGTCCACATCTTTACGCAGTAAAACATCATCAATTTTGGTTGTGTAAAAACTAATTTTTTGTGAGTTGGCTACTTCTTCAGCTTCCTTTAATGTACGGCCCCAAATTGCTTTTATTTCGAAGCCCTTTTCACGCAGCAGGGGCACTAGAACTTTTGTTATTGCACCAGTTCCAAAAACTCCGACACCTGTCATTTTATGGACTAAATCCGTTTTTTTTTGTTTGTTTGGTGTAGTTGACTGATTTTTTTGTTTTCACAACCTTCTAGAGATGAAATAATTGGAGTTTTTGTACCGAATGAATACTTTTTTTTGTATCCGCTTTTTTCGATTAATCTATAGTCGATTATTTTTCACGATTATCGATAATTTTTGACCGATTATAGCAAGTTGATTTAATCGATTATCGAGTTTTAAATTATTTATTAAATTATTTATTTTTGTATTATGTATTTTGACGCTAAAAACCGAATCTGAAAACATTTTTTTGTCGCAAAAATCTGCTTTCCGAGATATACAACTTTTTATAAGTTTCGATTTTCCCTTTTTAAAAGTTTCGATTTTCCCTTTTGTTTTTCAAAATCGGAAAAAACTTGAAGAAGGATCATCCCTATGGAAAAGTTATGAACGCACATTTCGTCAGATTGAATCAGCAATATCGCACAGTTGTCTGTTTGAATATCTGGACCGCAAAAGGGGTAAAGATTTTCATGATTTTTAATATAAAAATATAGATTTCATAGGAAAAATTCCAAAAAAAAAACTATTAAATTCTGCGTCAAATTCCTGATCGAACTAAACACGTAAAATTTACGCGTAAAATTTTACGCATAAAATTTTTTTTTTGACGTCAACAATTTCCCATATTATTAAAATGTAATATTTATTACTTATTTTCAACAAAAGAACCGATCTAAATATGCATTAAGGAAATTTTGTTCAAAAGAATTTCAAATTAACCGTTTGACGTGAAATTTTTGACGCGTAAAAATCGATGTCAAAAACGTCAAATGCCATCTCGACGCGTTAGATGCCATCACTGATTAAATGTATTAAATATTAAGAATTTTTTTAAATCTATTGTTTGTATGTTATATTAAGGGTATTCATTTCAAGTGGGAAACCCTTCGAAAACGCGTAGTTGCTTAAAAGAACTGTAAAATTTTATATATTTTGACTGCTTATCTGCACAACTGAATCGTTTCCGAGGGGTTTCCCACTTTAAATAAATCGCCCTATTAAGAAAAAAAAATTTCGGTTTTAATTAGAGTGTGACCAATTTTTTTGGCGACGTTATGGTAAAAAAAGAATCCTCCATTTCAAATTTTATTTTTTTTCTATGTTTATATAATTACTAGCTGTTACGTACCCGGCGTTGCACGGGTTGTATAAAATTTTAAAATAAATATATATAGGAATTTGCGACAATTTCAATGGCGCTGTAGTTGATGGTTTTTTCCCCCCGTGAAACTTGGTGCCAGTTGTAATCCCACCCGGTAGGAATCACCCAAAAAAAGTCCAAGGACGCACTTGGTGGCAGCTGTAATCCCACCCGGCATGATCCACCCAAAAAATGTCCAAGGACGCAATTGGTGGCAGTTGTTATCCCACCCGGTATGATTCACAAAAAAAGAGTCCAAGATCACACTTGGTGGCAGCTGTAATCCCACCCGGCATGATTCACCCAAAAAATGTCCAAGGAAGCATTTGGTTCCAGTTGTAATCCCACCCGGTATGATCCACCCAAAAAATGTCCAAGGACGCTCTTGGTGGCAGTTGTAATCCCACCCGGCATGAGCCACCCAAAAAATGTCCAAGGAAGCACTTGGTTCCAGTTGTAATCCCACCCGGTATGATTCACCCAAAAAATGTCCAAGGAAGCACTTGGTGCCAGGTTGTAATCCCACCCGGCATGAGCCACCCAAAAAATGTCCAAGGACGCACTTGGTGGCAGCTGTAATCCCACCCGGTATGATTCAGCCAAAAAAGTCCAAGGACAGAATTGGTGGCAGTTGTAATCCCACCCGGTATGATTCACCCAAAAAATGAGCAAGGGCGCAGTTGGTGGCATGGACCACTTAATATTCGATAGTTACTAAGTTACTTTTTAATAATATTTTTTGTTGTATGGGAGGTGCCACGCCCCGTTGTCCAAATCCAACCTCTTATGTCCTATTGCAAATTCCATTACTAACACAATTTTACCTTAAAATTTCAATAAAATCAGTAAAGCCGTGATATGGGGTAGAAAATTATATGGGCTGTGCCACGCCCCTTGTCCAATTATTCCCATATTCGACACATAGCAGTACAACTCCATTCCAAATTTCACTAAAATATATCCAATAGTTGCTTAATTAGCTGATATTTAAGTTATGTGTTGTGTGGGAGGTGCCACGCCCCTTTGTCCAATTATTCCCATATTCGACACATAGCTGGGAAAACATACTATACAGCTCCATTTCAAATTTTATTAAAATATATCCAATAGTTGCTTAATTAGCTGTTATTTAAGTTACGTGTTGTGTGGGCGGTGCCACGCCCCTTGTCCAATTATTCCCATTTTCGACACATAGCAGTACAACTCCATTCCAAATTTCACTAAAATATATCCAATAGTTGCTTAATTAGCTGGTATTTAAGTTATGTGTTGTGTGGGAGGTGCCACGCCCCTTTGTCCAATTATTCCCATATTCGACACATAGCTGGGAAAACATACTATACAGCTCCATTCCAAATTTCATTAAAATATATCCAATAGTTGCTTAATTAGCTGTTATTTAAGTTACGTGTTGTGTGGGCGGTGCCACGCCCTTTGTCCAATTATGCTCATATTTGGCGTAAAGCTTGGAAAAGTTATTATGCAACTTCGTGCCAAATTTCGTATTTATTATTCAATTGTCTATTCAAATTCAATTCAATAGTTACTAAATTACCTTGTAGACATATTTTGTGTTGTATGGGAGGTGCCACGCCCCTTTGTCCAATCCCAACCGCATATAGCCTATGTTACATGTCGATACCTATAGAATTTATCCTGAATGTTTCAAGAGAATCGGTACAGCCGTTTAGCCGTGATTGAGGGACAAACAGACAGACATACAGACACACACTCAGTTTTATAATATATACTAGCTGTTACATACCCGGCGTTGCACGGGTTGTATAAAATTTTAAAATAAATATATATAGGAATTTGCGACAACTTCAATGGCGCTGTAGTTGATGGTTTATTCCCCCCGTGAAACTTGGTGCCAGTTGTAATCCCACCCGGTAGCAATCACCCATAAAAAGTCCAAGGACGCACTTGGTGGCAGCTGTAATCCCACCCGGCATGATTCAGCCAAGAAAAGTCCAAGGACGCGCTGGGTGGCAGCTGTAATCCCACCTGACATGAATCAACCAAAAAATGTCCAAGGAAGCACTTGGTGGCAGCTGTAATCCCACCTGACATGAATCACCCAAGAAAAGTCCAAAGACGCGCTGGGTGGCAGCTGTAATCCCACCTGACATGAATCAACCAAAAAATGTCTAAGGAAGCACTTAATGGCAGCTGTAATCCCACCTGACATGAATCGCCCAGGAAAAGTCCAAAGACGCGCTGGGTGGCAGCTGTAATCCCAACTGATATGATTCACCCAAGAAAAGTCCAAGGACGCAATTGGTGGCAGCTGTAATCCCACCTGACTTGAATCACCCAAAAAATGTCCAAGGACGCACTTGGTGGCAGCTGTAATACCAACTGACATGAATCATCCAAGAAAGGTCCAAAGACGCGCTGGGTGGCAGCTGTAATCCCACCTGACATGAATCAACCAAAAAATGTCTAAGGAAGCACTTAATGGCAGCTGTAATCCCACCTGACATGAATCGCCCAGGAAAAGTCCAAAGACGCGCTGGGTGGCAGCTGTAATCCCAACTGATATGATTCACCCAAGAAAAGTCCAAGGACGCAATTGGTGGCAGCTGTAATCCCACCTGACTTGAATCACCCAAAAAATGTCCAAGGACGCAATTGGTGGCAGTTGTAATCCCACCCGGTATGATTCAGCCAAAAAAAGTCCAAGGACGCACTTGGCGGCAGTTGTAATCCAACCCGGTATGATCCACCCAAAAAATGTCCAAGGACGCTCTTGGTGGCAGTTGTAATCCCACCCGGCATGAGCCACCCAGAAAATGTCCAAGGAAGCACTTGGTGGCAGTTGTAATCCCACCCGGTATGATTCACCCAAAAAATGTGCAAGGGCGCAGTTGGTGGCATGGACCACTTAATATTCGATAGTTACTAAGTTACTTTTTAATAATATTTTTTGTTGTATGGGAGGTGCCACGCCCCGTTGTCCAAATCCAACCTCTCCAAATCCAACCTCTCCTCCTATTGCAAATTCCATTACTAACACAATTTTACCTTAAAATTTCAATAAAATCAGTAAAGCTATGGGGTAGAAAATTGTATGGGCGGTGCCACGCCCCTTGTCCAATTATTCCCATATTCGACACATAACAGTACAACTCCATTCCAAATTTCACTAAAATATATCCAATAGTTGCTTAATTAGCTGGTATTTAAGTTATGTGTTGTGTGGGAGGTGCCACGCCCCTTTGTCCAATTATTCCCATATTCGACACATAGCTGGGAAAACATACTATACAGCTCCATTCCAAATTTCATTAAAATATATCCAATAGTTGCTTAATTAGCTGTTATTTAAGTTACGTGTTTTGTGGGCGGTGCCACGCCCCTTGTCCAATTATGCTCATATTTGGCATAAAGCTTGGAAAAGTTATTATGCAACTTCGTGCTAAATTTCGTATTTATTATTCAATTTTCTATTCAAATTCAATTCAATAGTTACTAAATTACCTTGTAGACATATTTTGTGTTGTATGGGAGGTGCCACGCCCCTTTGTCCAATCCCAACCGCATATAGCCTATGTTACATGTCGATACCTATAGAATTTATCCTGAAAGTTTCAAGAGAATCGGTACAGCCGTTTAGCCGTGATTGAGGGACAAACAGACAGACAGACAGACAGACAGACAGATAGACATACAGACAGACAGACACACACTCAGTTTTATAATATATATAGGGATAGGGATACCCCACACATACTGTGGCAGGGTATACTAACTTTGTCACAACGTTTGTAACGCCCATAAGGAGACGTGTCCGGTATGGAAAAGTATATATATTCTTGATCAGCATCACCACCGGAGTCAATTTAGCGATGTCCGTCTGTCTGTCCGTCCGCACGATAGCGGTCGCAGTTTTGGAGATATCGACTTGAAACTTTTTGAACATGTTTTTCACTCCAAAAGTAAGAGCAATCAGAGAATCAGCCAAATCGGACAAAAACTAGGCAAAAAAAAGGAATAATTTTCCAACTTTTTTTATTGCTGTTTTCGATTGGAAATGTTTAGAAATGGATTTTCGACATAGTCCGAGCCTTATAAATATGGTAAACGCATATATGTAATACTTCTATATTGCCAGTATAGTGGAAGTACATTCACTGATATCAAGAGACAAAATATATGAAAAAGTACATTCGCAGTTCGGATTTTTCTGTCAAACTAATATAAAATTCAATGCTTGCTATTTCGCTCTTACAGTGAGCTCATAACACATTGCAGAGATAGGATACTGGCAATATAGAAGTATTACATATTTGGGTAAACGTGGTCCGAAGCTCCGAAATCACCTATAAATGGCTCAAAATGGGGTCTTGAGATCAAATTTTGTTATATTCGAGGTATTTCTAATCTCCTACTGTGTGGGAAATTTTTCAAAAATTCTTTCACAACAACATTAAAAAAAATGTACTACTATTACTTCGTACGATAGACAAAAAATTGGATTTATGTAAATTAACATTGTTTTTTGACATTCTAATTGCTTCTATTGTCTTTTTCATTGAATTTATGAGATCCTGGTAGATTTGGTGTTTTTTCTATGTTAAGGACGTCAATATCGAGTTTTGCCACGTTTCGCATTTGTCGCTTCATTATTGAACACAGGGACTATAGGATTGGGGTCAGGGCTGTCGAATGATGGTCTAAAATATTTATACCTTGATTATGAACCAAATTTTTTGTACGTGTCAAAAAATGAGGCACTTTACAATACTAATTCATCAAAAAGGTAGTTAATATTGAGACAGATGGATCCTTTTTCATTACTGTGAAACATTGTTGATCACAATTAACAGTAGCAGTATTCAGAGCGGCCGTTATTTGTTGATACCAGGGACGTCAGCCACAAACAAATTTTGGCATGAGTGGGGATTGGAGTCGATTGGTGTTGTGTGATTTTTTTTATATTTTCTATAAATGTAAATGCTTTTTAAATAAAGCAACAAGTTACGAGTTTATTAATATTTTTGTAATTTCTCTGGTTGATAATAACTTACATAAAATCCTTTTTTTATAAAAAAAAAAGTTAAAAAAATGCAAAAATTTGACCTTAAATTGCAACAACTGCTGCTTCGATTTTCAATTCCTTAAAACTGGAGGAAAGTTCAAGAAATTTCCTGTCAAAAAAAAAAAAGGTTACGAAATTATTTCAATTAGTTCAAACGCTACAGAGTTTTTACTAATAAAAACCTATTAAAAATCATTATGACGTCTCAAAAAAATGGTTATGAGGTGGAGCAAAACCCAGCTGGGGTTTTACTACCACATACAATACTATCATCCCACAAAAATTTGGTTGAGGCCCTAAAAAATTGTTGCACAGTATAAGCTTCTCAAAAGTACAAACAATGTAAAAAAAGTCAAATATTGAACTGCGAAAAAAAAATGAAGCGGTAAGAACAGAGAAAGAAAAAAGATAGGTTAATCTAACCAAAAAAACGTGGTAAAAAACAATTTTTTTTTTATACGGAAAACACAAACAACCACTACTATTTTTGTGGTAAATTTAATCGTCAAACAATTTTTAAATGATTTTAAACTACAAAAATATGTTAGCTAATCGAAAAAAATTTTAACCAAAAAATTTGTAAAGCGAACCAATTAACTGCTGTTACTTAACTAATTTTTTTTAATAACCCAAAAAAAAAATTTTAATTTGTTTATTGCGGTTCGCAACTCAACTAAATTTGGTTGTTTTCTTGGATATTGGCAGCATGGTCGTGTTTCGGCAACCAATGATGTGATTCGCAATGTCATAGCTTGATGCCGAATTGCAACCACGCTGCTAATATTTCATAATTCTGAAACAGCATGACATTTAATATAGGAGAGAAAAATTATGAAATATGGCTGTCTCGTTTACGCTCTCAAAGCAACAAGTGCTGCCTAATATATAAAAAATTTATATTTGACACTTGACTTCGAAGTAGGTACTAATCAAGTACTTACTTCCATTAGTATGCGATACTATTAGTAGTATTTTAGGGAAGTTTGTATGACAATTGTTGGGTCGTAATAATAAAAACGCCTTTCAGCAATTGCTACGTGCAATTATTTTACTCAAAGATTTTACTTCAACTCAAAATTGTATGAAATTTATCGTAAAAAGTATTATTATAATTTCAATATTACAATATAATTGTAAACTGAATGAAATAATGAAATATATCTTTTTGTGGAAGCGCGTTAGTTTTGGGTAATGATTGTAATATATATTCGCAGTAGAAATGATGTTGCCTAACCAATTTCTGCACATAAATGCAAATTATCTCGTTTTTAAAGTCTTGGGCTTACATTAAATTGATTTAAGTTTCATAAATATTTCAATACAACACATCTACAGAAATACCAAACACATCTGCTATCTTTTTCTTGTATTCTTTTTCTAATGTGTATCAATTTATTTTATTCGCTCAATTGGATAATTGCTGTCTTCCATAAAGTAATATAAGAGCTATTTTTAATTGTACGCCAACAAATTTTCACGTTACGCGAACAACTTTGAGTTGGTTCCATTTACCACGTTTTTGGGTTGCTGCATTTTTAATCGTCTTTTTTGGGTTAGATTTACCTACTTTTTTTTTGTGAACTAATAGTAATTAGGGTTGTATATAGACTCTACAAACAAAGAAATACGGGTCTTGTATTTTAATGAGTAAGTCACGCAAAAATTTTTTTTCCATTTTTGAATAGATTGAGGGTACAAAAATGTAAAATTCATATGGACTGCCCCATATAACTTTTAAATATATTCTTATAAAGATAAGCCTGAATTGGTACATTTTCTCATCACTTTTTTTTAATTCTTCAAAGTGTCCAGCAATGTTTCTTCCATTTTGTAAAATTTTTTTACAAACTCCACTTGAAAATTATTTGTATTCTCTTTTTTTCCAGCTAATTGTGACGACGTGGATGCGCTTGGAGAATTCTAAACTCTTGATGCTTGGGAAGTAGTTGGTTGCAATGAACCAATGCATGTATCACCTGATTGCATAGATCGGTTGAGGGATAAGATGTAGTTGGACTGATGTTTGCTGTGTTTTGATGTGACTTATATTCGTCCATCTGTTTTGTGAGATTAAAAGAGTTTTATTATCTTGTTTCATATAGTGTATTGTATAGGTACAGGGACCAACAAAGGTGTAGTGTCTAATTTAACTCCCTCCTTCGCCAGCTCATCCGCCCTTTCATTCCCTTCTATATCACAGTGTCCCGGAACCCACACTAGACTAACTTTGTTGTCTGCGCTAAGACCCTCGAGTACCTCGTAGCAGAGTTCAACTGTTGTGGATTTTATTGTTACATTTTTAAGCGCTTTAAGAGCGGCTTGGCTGCCCACATAGATATAGATCTTTATAGAAAGTCGTGCCTATAAAGTTCTCAGCAGCTGGATTGCTACTATCTCCGCCTGGAATAAACTGCAGTTAGTAGGTAGTTTAAACGATAATTTCTAAACTTGGGATTATTGACAAAAAAAACCTGCCCCTACCCCCTCTTCTTGCTTGGAGCCGTCGGTATATATATGAAGTACGTTTATTGAGTCACCTTGACTGGATGACCAATATTCTCTTGAGGGAATTTTAATAGAAAAGTTCCTTTTAAAGTATTGTTTTCGAGATATGTAATCAGTAGTAATAGACACTATATTATCTAACTTACTATGACTATGGACCTGTAAAGACAATTTGATTCTTTAAGCCGTAATGCAGTTTTTTGGACTACTCCTTTGGCAAAAAGATCTATTAGTATTAAGTGCAGTATCACATTAAGCGACTCTGTAGATGTTATTTTGAGGGCTCCCACTATACCAACGCACTTGACGCTGGAGTTTTTCCAGTTTCTTTTCTGTTGATCTTATTTCGAGGGCCGTCCACCAGACCAACACCCCATACAGTAAAATTAATCTTACTATAGAGCATAGGGATGGGCAACACCTACCGGTGTTTCGTAAAACCGCTGTTTTTGAGTTTTGAACACCGGTTTTTCGGTTTTTTTTGCAAGCCAAATCACCGCTGAACGGTAGAAATTGCCGAACACCGTTTTTTTTTAATTTACTATATTTTAAACTTTTTTCATCAATTTTCATTTGTCATTAAAGGTATTCATTTAAATTGGGAAACCCCTTCAAAACGCGCAGTTGCTTAAAAGAACTGTCAAATTTCATATGTTTTGACAGCTCATCCGCAAAACTGAATCGTTTCCCCTGTTTCCCACTTTAAATGAATCGCCCTTTTGTATTTTCATTTTCGATATATCGCTAAAAAAATATCGATTTTAATGGCATCAACCGATATATCGCCCTTCACTCTTACAAAGAAAAAACCAATTTGTGTTTTCAAAAGTGCCCATCCCTAATAGAGTAGTGTCAGGCAAGACCCATCCATTCAAATTTTGCGCCTGTGTTCAGCGCTGAGAGAGCTCGTAGAGCGGCAGAAATCTCTCAATATAGTACACTGAGTAAATTGAAACACAAAATAAATGAATGTTTAAAAAAAATCAAATATATAAAATCCCATTGTTTGTCCGCCCGGATGTCTATCTCAACCTTCCAGAGGACACCAGTGGACCTAGAGAGCTGAAATTTTACACAAATGTCCTAGGCACCAGTGGTTCAGACTCTCGAGCCGGATTTTTGATTTTCCAAAAGAGGGCGTGGCAGTTTTGCAAAAATGGGCGTATCAGATAAAGTAGCTCTCCTAAATCCACCAGTGGACCTACGAAGCTGCAATTGCACATAAATATTGTGTGAGACCATGACTAGAGATTCCAGAGGGGGCGTAGCAATTCGAAAAATGGGCGGATTGTGGAAAGTTAGATGGCTGAAGCAAATAGTGGAGTTTGAGAATGGAAATCTCACACACATATTCAATGAGACTGTGGCGCATATACATTCTTAAATTCATTTCTATCAAATGTCATTTCTTTTCCAATATTCTTTATCTACATATGTTAATAGTTATTCCACCTTCGTTTGAGCTCTCTTTACTTAATTACTCTTTCATGACATCGCATTCTATTTTGTATCATAATTCATCTCATCTCTTTAATGCTAAGTAAATAGTAACCGTTAGTTGTATTTTCCTTAGAGGATGAATTTGTATTAAGTAGTTAAACTGAGAAACCAGTGGCGACGGACGTTCGGTCCTCGTCCAATATTAAACATTAAAAATTAAACTAAAAGTTCGGTGTTTTTACTCTACGCTTTCTATTCGCCATAGTGGTGACCCCGACGTGATCCCGTTTCAAAACGCGGAATATTATTATCGTTGCAAAATATAAATATTGTCGCGAAATTGAAAATATAATTCGACAATCGAATATTTCGTAAAATGGTGGACGAAAAGCAGAGCAGTTCAGTCAACGATGGGCTGAACGCAGAACCCAACAACGCAGCAGGTGGTGCTTCAAGCAGCGGTTCAGCACGTGAAGCAGATGAGGAACTGGTCGTGAATCGAGTAAATGTGAAAGTTCCACCTTTCTGGTCGGAGCGCCCCGAAATTTGGTTTGCGCAAGTGGAGGCTCAATTTTCGACCGCAAGAATCACGGGAGACTCATCGAAATTTTATACAGTTGTCGCAGCGATAGAATCGAATGTTCTGGCACAAATTTCCGACGCCATCTTAAATCCGCCTGATTCGGGAAAATACGACAACCTAAAACGATGCATAATCGAAAGTTTCTGCGAAAGCGAGCCAGAAATTGTTGTCTGACATAGATTTAGGGGACAGGAAGCCGACGCAGCTTCTCAATGAGCTCAGCTCTTTGGCGAAAAATAAAGTCAGCAACGATTTTTTAAAGTCTCTTTGGCTACAGCGCCTACCCTCACATGCTAGAGCCATACTTCAGGCATCGAACGCTGACTTATCTGGTTTAGCACAACTCGCAGACAAAATTTTGGAAGTTGGCGATTATCATCAAGTGTCATCTGCTTCTCCATCTACAAACTTTTCTTCCAATTGTGGAATATCGGAAATTAAATTGAAAATCGAACGCATGGAAAAACGATTTGAGGAGCTACTGCGAAATGATGATCGGCAGAGCCGGAGTGAAACACGATTCAACTCATCAAAACGACGTGGAAGCAAGCATCGACGGTCGCCAACGTCATCACACGAAGTCTGCTGAGTCTGCTAGAGAGCCATGTTCATACACTTCTCCGCACACAAAAAACTAAGAGCAATGACGACTCTCTGCAGTGCAGTGTAGCTCGTCTTCTCATTCACGACAACAACACTCAATCAAAATTTTTGGTGGACACCGGGGCCGACGTTTCTGTGATACCACCACTAAACATCGACAAAGGCAATCGCTCGAATGCAACAAAATTGTTCGCTGCAAACGGTTCTACTATAAATACGTACGGAGAGCGCAGACTACAATTGTCACTTGGACTCAGGCGAAAATTCGAGTGGAGTTTTACTGTTGCTGACGTGACGTCACCGATAATAGGCTATGATTTTTTGAAACACTACGATCTGCTGGTGGATATAAAAGGCGGAAAACTCATCGATAAAAAAAACTCTTTTGGAGTCGAATGGACTTGCGCAAAAAGGTACTGTGTGTATTTTTACGTATAATGTAACTGATAGTTTTTCTTGTATACTTCGCGACTATAAAGATCTCACAGTGCTGCATACAAAGCGTAATCCTGTCTCTGACGTCACACATCACATTACCACGAAAGGCGCGCCTGTATTTGCACGTCCACGTAGATTGACTGGGAAAAAATTAGAAGCAGCAAAAAACCAATTCAGTTACCTCATTGAACAGGCATGATGCATGCATGATGTTCTCCGTGGAATCGACTTTGCTTTTTCATACATCGATGACATTCTCGTCGCATCTGAAAATCGAGAGGAACATGAACGTCATTTACGAATTGTTTTTGACAGACTGCGCCAACACAATTTGTCGATAAATGCCGCTAAATGTCAGCTAGGTCGAGCTCAAATAATGTTTTTGGGTCACACGATCACTGCAGATGGAATCAAGCCCCCGGCACAGAAGGTAGGCGCCATTAAGAATTACTCGAGGCCCGCCGTCGCGAAAGAGCTCAAAAAATTTGTAGGAAAGCTTCAACATCCGACGAAGCTGTAGGTGCAGTGCTGCATCAACTTGTTGCCGATGAAGTTCAACCGCTCGGATTTTATTCCAAAAAGCTGACTCCCGCTCAGAAAAGTGTTCAACATACGACCGTGAATTGGTGGCAGTTTACCAAGGCGTGCATCACTTTCGACATACGCTCGAAGGCAGAGAGTTTGTTATTTTTACAGACCACAAACCGTTGGTCTACGCGTTCCAGCAAAACAGCGACAAAGCTTCACCGCGACGAGCTCGTCAACTCGATTTCATCAGTCAGTTTTCTACTGACATATGTACGTCACATGGCTGGTAACTACAATAACATCGCTGACATGCTGTCGCGGATAAACGCAATGACGATTGAAGTCGTCGATTTCGAAGCGATGGCCAGAGAGCAATTCGAAGATGTCGAGTTAAAATCTCTGTTGAGCGAAGGTAAAGATTGTTCACTCCTATTAAAAATTTTGCCTATTCCAGAGTCGAATTCGTCTATATACTGTGATGTGTCACAGGACAAAGTTCGCCCGTATGTGCCACGGGGTTTCCGGCAGACAGTAATCAAGAAGTTGCACGACTTGGCGCAGCCTGGAATAAAAGCGATGCAAAAGCTTATATCTGAACGCTACGTATGGCCCGGAATGCAGAATGATGTTGCGAATTCAGTGCGAGGGTGCATTTCATGCCAGAAGGTGAAGGTGCACCGACACAACAAATCACAATTGCGCAGTTATGGCCCGGTCGACAGAAGGTTCGACCATATTAACGTTGATATTATTGGTCCCTTGCCGACGTCACGTGGTAATCACTACTGCCTAACGATCATAGACAGATTCTTGAGGTGGCCGACGGCGATCCCAATAGCCGATATAATTGCAGAAACAGTAGCGTTCGCACTGCTCAAAGGCTGGATTTCGACATATGGAGTTCCTCTTCGTGTCACGACAGACTTAGGCCGGCAGTTTGAGTCTACGATTTTTCGCGAGCTCACACAAATTCTTGGAGTAAAGCATTTGCGCACGACTGCCTATCAACCTCAATCAAATGGGTTGATAGAGCGGTGGCATCAAATACTCAAATCTGCAATTAAATGCTATGCTCACGAAGATTGGAGTTTTGTCATTCCGCTGTTGTTGCTCAGTTTGCGATCGACTATCAAAGAAGACATGCTCGCGAGCTCAGCTGACATGTTGTTTAGCACCGGCCTTCGCCTTCCAGGCGAATTTTTCGAAAAAGGAAGTACCGAATGCAGCGAAACAGAATTTGTGACACTTCTTCGTAAATATATACGAAAGTTACAGCCGACGTCGACTTCTCATCACGCTAAATCCAAAGCATGCATACAACCCTGCAAGAAATGGGTCTAGTTCCAAAATGGTCCCGAACTAGTTATGCAGTAGGGGGTACTGGTCGCACCCAAATCTCTTTCACATGTGGTGAAGTTGCGAATTTAACATTGCGTTGTCATTGAAGGAAACTATCTGCCCTCTGCATTACCTTCGGTCAGCTCGGAAGTAGCCACTACGATCTAGCTCCTTCCTAGCGGTGGAAAATTGGCCCCTATACAATACTTGTAGCCAGTTAAGAACCAGTTACTACGACTTAGCTACATTCTAGGTTTAGGTAAATCTAAAAACTATTTTCGCAAAAAAAACCCAATCTTAATTTTTTTTAAGTAGCACTTCATTATTATAAATAGTTTTGTATAAATGAAATTATGCTAATAATTTAGTTAAATTCAGATTTTATTGAGCTCCAAATAAATTATTGATTATTTATTTTTAGGCTATAGCTCATTTTTGCCAAAAAATTATTTTGGCAAACAATTTCGTTTTTTGTAATTTTCTGACAGTGAATTGTTGTGTGTGTCTCAGTCACACACAATATCAAGATTTACTTGTTAACAGCTCTGCAAGAAAAAACTGACCCCCAATTTACTGGATCTATAGGGTATATAGTTATTTTATAGCTACAATCGGTAAATCTAGAATTTGTAGAGCTGTAGATTGGTTCCGAACTAATATCAGGTAATGCAGTGGTAGTGTGTTCAAACCAAACTCAGTGATTTCCGCTTGGCTTTGTTTCGTTTATCTTTGAGAGAAGATTGCCGAACAAAAACCGAGTAATCTGTGAGGAAACCAGTTTTTCTAATCAGTTGCCATTTGTGAAGTGAATTAGAAGGTGGCGCTCCAATTTTGGTTTGGTTTTCGTATAAAAAAGAAATAATTCCAAAAAATTAAATAAAGTTACAAAAAATGGTTAATATCTCGAAAGCGTGTTTTTTGTCATAAAGCCGGTTTGCATATGAAAAATAATATTCTTTTGGAGAAATGGCATTTGTTTTGTGTAATGTGAAATATTTTCTGATAATTGAAAATGTTTGAAAAAATTTTGAATTTTCTAAATAAAATTTAATAAAAATGTGAAAAATAAACAAAAATGTGAAAAATAGTGATTGTGAGTAATTTAATGCTAATAGAAATTTTTTTCAAACTACCTATATTTTTAAGCACGCCGATGCGCGACATAAATACAAAAGCAACGATTTTGGTTATGGCATTCCAGTATTAAAATTAGTGCGTACAGTATGGTCAAAGAGTGAAATACATAAAAGGGTAAAAAAATAATTTTGTTGAGAATGGTTTTTATATTTATTTTTACATAATTCCATATTTTTATTTATACAGATTTTCGTTTATCTATTTTTTTAATTTTTACCGTTTCTTCCTTTCTTTTTTTTGCAGATTTAAAATTTTTCATTATGTAATTTTTATTTAAAATTTTTCTTTTTTTTTCTTTCTATTTTTTTTTTACAGTTTTATATTTTTACAATTTTTATGTTTTCAGGTAATACCTTCGAAACCAGTAGTCGTGTTTTGTTTGCAAACGAATAAAAAAATAAACGACAAGTTTCGACAAGATTTCGATTGCAACCAAAAACGACTAATGAATGCATTCATTGACCGATGTTATTAAAAATTATTAGCATAATTACATTTATACAAAACTATTTATAATAATAAAGTGCTACATAAAAAAAATTAAGATTGGGTTTTTTTTTGCGAAAATATTTTTAGATTTACCGAAAGCTAGTATGTAGCTAAGTCGTAGTAACTGGTTCTTAACTGGCTACAAGTATTGTATAGGGGCCAATTTTCCACCGCTAGGAAGGAGCTAGATCGCAGTGGCTACTTCCGAGCTGACCGGAGGTAATGCAGAGGTGGAAGCAGGTAGCTTCCTCCAATGACAACGCAATGTTAAATTCGCCACTTCACCACATGTGAAAGAGATTTGGGTGCGACCAGTACCCCCTACTGCATAAGTAGTTCGGAACCATTTCGGAACTAGACCCATTTCTTGCAGGGAGTCTTAAGCTGGACTTTGAAAAAACTTTTCAACCTGCTTAAGTAGAAATGCTGTATTTTACAATAACAAGCAAAAACCAGTTTGCAATTTTTGCCATTCGCGCTTCTTCAGTGGAATCGGTTTGATGCAAGGAATAAATAATTCTGTGTTGTATCATGACTTTTTTCCCTTATAGAGGCGTCTTGGATTAACAAAGATTGCCGAAAGAGTACTGATGAGGATTTTGTGGCTTAAATCCGAAACAGCTGTACACTCTGCCAAGGCTGTTTTTTGCTTGTTGTTGTAACAACCTATTTTGCCAAAATAATTTTTTGGCAAAAATGAGCTATAGCCCAAAAATAAATAATCATACGCTAATAATTTTTAATAACATCAGTCAATGAATGCATTCATTAGTCGTGTTTTGGCTGCAATCGAAACTTGTTTATTTTTTTATTCGTTTGCAAACAAAACACGACTACTGGTTTCGAAGGTGTTACCTGAAAACATAAAAATGAAAAATTGTAAAAATATAATATTGAAAAAAAATATAGAAAGAAAAAAAAAGAAAAATTTTAAATAAAAATTACATAATGAAAAATTTGAAATCTGCAAAAAAAAGAAAGGAAGAAACGGTAAAAATTAAAAAAATAGATAAACGAAAATCTGTATAAATAAAAATATGGAATTATGTAAAAATAAATATAAAAACCATTCTCAACAAAATTATTTTTTTACCCTTTTATGTATTTCACTCTTTGACCATACTGTACGCACTAATTTTAATACTGGAATGCCATAACCAAAATCGTTGCTTTTGTATTTATGTCGCGCATCGGAGTGCTCAAAAATACAGGTAGTTTTGAAAAAAAATTCTATTAGCATTAAATCACTCACAATCACTATTTTTCACATTTTTGTTTATTTTTTCACACTTTTATTAAATTTTATTTAGAAAATTCAAAATTTTTCCAAACTTTTTCAATATTTCAATATTACACAAAACGAATGCCATTTCTCCAAAAGAATATTATTTTTCATATGCAAACCGGCTTTATGACAAAAAACACGCTTTCGAGATACTAACCATTTTTTTTTTAACTTTATTTAATTTTTTTGAATTATTCCTTTTTTATACGGAAACCAAACAAAAATTGGAGCGCCACCTTCTAATTCACTTCACAAATGGCAACTGATTAGAAAAACTGGTTTCCTCACAGATTACTCGGTTTTTGTTCGGCAATCTTCTCTCAAAGATAAACGAAACCCAGCCAAGCGCAAATCACTGAGTTTGGTTTGAACACACTACCACTGCATTACCTGATATTAGTTCGGAACCAATCTACAGCTCTACAATTCTTGATTTACCGATTGTAGCTATAAAATAACTATATACCCTATAGATCCAGTAAATTGGGGGTCCGTTTTTTCTTGCAGGGTAATTACTCGTCGTGGCAATGTGCGTTTTCAATGATGGTCAGTGCGAAGTCACGGGTGATTTACTAGTTTTACTATAATTACCTTACAATAAAAAGTTGGGTATTTTTTTTCGAAGTATTAAAAAAAAAACAATAAAAAGAAAATATTTAATCTTTTCTTTCCTGATTTTATTATTGACTCATATTTTTTATGACACCTAATTTGCCTTTTTAAATAAAATGTAGGTCCCCGTGCAACTTTTCTATGGCAAACCAAACATTGCATTTCTCCAAAAGCATGTTCGATAAATAAAAATTCCATTTTTTCAGTGCATTAATTAAAATCATAAAATAGCGCAGCGTGGTCTTGCTCCCATGAAATCTGAACATCAACTGAGCGCTGTCGCTTGTAGGTGTGAAAACACGAGGGGAAATAATCGCACGCTGACACTGGTGTAGAGGTGAAGATCCAATGGGTCAATTTAAGATTTAAACCCCATGCTTTACCGAACATTTTTTTGCACGCATAATATTCCATTATTAGCCTTTTATAGCGTTCCTCGACATCCGCTTTTTACGAGTTTATATTAAGGCCCTTAGTGCGGGCCCAATTACACATGTCTGTGAGTTAGGGTTGCCACACGGTCTGGATTCGTCTGGATTGTCCAGATTTTTTGTCATGTGTCTAGAGTCCAGTTTTTCAATAATTTGTCAGACAAAATTTTCTCTGATATTTCTCAGTAAAAAAACTAAAATAAGTCAGAAAACCTAATAGCGTTTTCGTTTTTATTATAAAGATAAAGTTTTCTGTCAAATAGCTTTATTTTTTTCAATTACTGCTAATGAGTTTTTAGCCATTTAAATATCTTAGGTTCCTTAACTTAAGTAGAATGATGGCTGATTTCATAAAATCTGAAATATTTCTGAGGCCAAAGACAATACTCTCTTAAGTAATTAAGCATGAATTGAATAAGACCGTATACGTCATTCTAAACAGTTTTCGAAGAGTCTTCTGAAATATTTATGGAACTACACCACACCACACAACCTTTTTTTAAAATGTAGACCATTTTGAAATTTTGTTTCGACTTAAGTGCTTATTGCTTTCGACCACAAAATTGTCAGACTAAACTATAAAACTGTAAAGAGTTCTACATACTTTTAAAAACAGTAAATTGTTACAAGCGGCCTTTTAGCTAAATATTTGTGGAAAGAATAGCATTGTACTGTTTTTAAACTGAAGTTGTAAAGCTTCCAACGTCTTTCAAAACAGAAAAAGACAAATTTACAGGTCTTTTCTGGCGAGAGACAAAAGGTAAAATGTTTGTTGCATGCCAATGAGAAGGTACTAAAGGCGGTTACAAACTTCTAACCGCGCCAGAATAGACCTGTAAAGGTGTTTTTTTTCATAATAAGCTAAGTAATTTAATTGTTTTTTTCAATGTGAGGAGGAACCAATGTATATCCTTGCATATTGCTATCCAATTCCTACTCAACTATTTCTTAAAAATATGCCATTAAAATAAAAAAAAATTCTGATTTTTTCTTTGAATGTCCAGTTAAAAATGGAAAAGTCCAGATATTTTTTTTCAAAATCCAGACGAAGATCATTTTGCATATGGCAACCCTACTGTGAGTGCATTTTCGAGCAACTCACTCATTACGTTCAAGAATTTTCCCGATACTAAGATAACTACATCATCGGCATACGCGACGACATTGATACCTTTACCGCGAAGGTGATTTAGAATTATATCCACTACCAGAATCCACAACAGGGGTGACAGAACACCTCCCTGTGGTGTTCCTCTAGTTTGATATGTTCCACTTATTCTTGTGAGGTCGCTTTTCCACTCTAAAAATAACAAAGAGTAAATTAAGAAATCGTCTAATGACAAATTAAGAGAAAATTTACTCCGCATTAAATGTTGCGAATACGACGCCAACATAAACGATGTAATGGCTTAGGTTAGGTTAGGTTATAAGGGTGTGTGGTACAGAGAGTACCATTTCCACTCGGAGGCCATCTGTGGCCCATTGTGAATCCCTTTTAATTTTTAACATTTTGTGTGCGTACATGTGAGACCCTTTCTCAATTTCCCTCCTATATTGTCAGCGCACGTTTGGTCCATCAAGGATCCATTTTGAGCTTCGAATGAACTTTAGAAGGTCCGATACTGTATGCTCTGACAGCTCTGTTGTGCTCTCAAAGAACCGGGAGCCCAGTGCTCGTTGGCGCTTTGTTTGTAGAGCGGGACAGTGGCAGAGGAAATGTTGTATGGTTTCTAGTTCATACTCATCTCCGCAGCTCCTACATATATCTGTGGTTACTATGTGCCATTTCCCCAGCATGGATCCTATGGCACAGTGTCCGGTGATAACCCCCGTCAGTATGCTAAGAGATTTCCTATCCAGGGATAGCAGTTCCTCTGTTCTTTTCGAGTTCAATTTAGGCCATAGCAGTCGAGACGTTTTGCAGTCTTGTCTGTTGGCCCATTTATCGTTTATTTCTCTATTTACCATACTGTCAATTATTCCGTATTGGTTGCGTATCGGTTGCAGAGTTGAGTTGTCAGCCGCACTGATCTCCATAGCAGAGCCTCCCCTGGCCATCTCGTCTGCCTTGCCATTCCCTTCTATATCGCTATGTCCGGGAACCCAGCAGAGAGTAACCCGATGGTGGCCCTGCACTATTCGCAGTGCTTCCCTACACCTCTTTACTGCTTTCGAGTTGACTGTGTACGACGTGATTGCTTGTATGGCCGCCCTATTGTCTATGCAGATCATTACATTTTGTGTGCGTATGTTTTGATCGGCTAAGGCTCTAGCAGCTTTCTCTATCGCGTAGATTTCAGCTTGGAAGACGCCGCTAGCGTCCGGCAGTCTGAAGGTCTTTTGGAGGCCAAGCGCTTCACAGTAAAAACCCGCACCTGTTCCTATATCCATTTTGGATCCATCCGTAAAAACGAAAGTGTCGTCAACGTTCGTCACCGTTCTGTTACCCCATTCTTCCCTTTCCGGGAATAATTTTTGTAACCTATCAAATGCATAACTAGGGCAGATGTAGTCTGTCGGTGCCCTTAGGCTTTCAGATTCGTGTCTTGTTCCTAGCTTACAGATTTCGTTAATTATCGAGGCATGTCCATACGATGCTTGTCTCCACATGCCGGCCTCCCTCAGTCGGAGGGCGCCTTTTGCGGCGCAGCTTTGTATGTACAGGTCTACCGATGGCAGGCCTAGCATTATATCTATTCCCGCCCTTGGTGTGCTTCTTGCGGCTCCCGCAATCGATCTACCGGCTAGCGATTGCACTTTCGTGAGGAGTCCGAGGCGGCTTCCAACATTAGTAGTGGTCCACCACACCAACGACCCATAGGTGAGCATACATCCAGTGATGGATTCGTGGTTGCAACCCCCATCTTTTCCCAAAGGTACTTTTACAAATGTATAACGCGTTGATCCTTTTCTCATTCTCTCCTCTGTGTTTCTTTTCCACGTAAGTTTGTGGTCCAGAATTACGCCGAGGTATTTAGCTTCATTAGATAGTTTAAGTTCAATTCCCTCTAGTTGTGGTAACCTGAAGTGGGGAATTTTTGTCTTCCGACAACTTCATGGAGAGCGGTCTCAACAGATTTTCCTTTCTGGTATGCATGTTGTGATTTGCTTAGAAGTTGTGGGTTTATGGAACCTCTCAGGTAAAGATCAATTAGTCTCTCCATCGTTTTTAATAGGAACGATGAGAGGCTGATCGGTCTGAAATCTTTCGCAGCGGTGTGGCTCGCCTTCCCACCTTTGGGAATGAAAGCTACCCTAACCTCCCTCCATAATATTGGTACGTACCCTACTTGCAGACATTCCGTGAAAATATCTAATAGAAGTGGTACTATATGCTCTAAAGAGTAGTGTAGCATGGTAACTCGTCTCCGAGCACGTTGCTTATCTGTGACCTGTTTAGATTGTGATTTCCAGCATCCGTGCAGTCAGGGAAGTGAGTTTCCATAAGCAGATCCAGTGACTCCTGACTAGATTCAGTTCATGAGCCGTCAGATCTCTTTAGGTACCCCGGGACACTAGGGGCTTTTGATAGTACTTTGCGAAGTCTAGCTGCCTCATTGACATCTTCAAAAGAGTTGCCATGATTCCCTCTTGGCTGTTCTTATTTGTCTCTTAAATTCATTAAAACTGTCTTTATACGTTTGCCTGTCGGCCTCACTTCTACTCAATTTGGCTTTATTGAATAGTTTCCTTGTTATGCCCCTTAGTTGTCGTAGGTCTGTGCTCCACCAGGAGTTACCTGGCTTTGAACTGGGACGACTGATGGGACATGACGACTTGTAAGCTTTTTCCAGAATGATCGTCAGATTTCCGACTTTGCTGTCAACACCAGTCAATGTGGATTGTAAGGAGGCTTGAAGCTTTGAAAATCCGTTCGCGACTAGTGTTGAGAACAAGTTCCAGTCGGTCCGCCGAGGGTTTCTGTAGGGCTTAGGTTTCTCTTTGGAAAGATTAATATCGAAGAGAATCCGATTATGATCAGAGAAAGAGCATTTGTCGGACACTCTCCAGTTATCTACCTCAATATTATTATTTTCTGTTAATAGTGTTATGTCTATTACCTCTTCTCTAACCCTATTTTGAAACGTTGGCGCATCGCCCTTGTTGCAAATTATTAGGTTAGTATTCAATATGAATTCAAAAATTGACTCACCTCTTGTATTAATGTCAGTACTTCCCCATTGTCTGTGATGTCCATTGGCATCACAGCCCATTACCATTGCCAATCCGTGTGACCCGGCATACCTGACAAGTTGTCGGATGGCTGTCGATGGTGGTTCCGTCTCCTCGTATGGCATATAGGCAGATGCCAGGATGATGTTTTTCCCGGCAGGTTTCTCGCATATTACCACCGTCAGATCGTCATTACTATACTGTGAGAGAAGAAAAATGTTATTAAAATTCTATTTTGTGACAATGCAGGTTCTGCGTTTACCTTCACTTTGTGAACAGTACGTTTTATACCTTGTCGACCTTAATCCTTGAATCTGGTTCTTGACGATCCAGGGTTCTTGGATCAGGGCCACGTCCACCTCCTCATCCGCCAGGAAAAGCATCAGATCGTTGGAAGCTACTTTACAGTGGTGCAAATTAATTTGCACTACTTGTAGCCGCCTGTGGTTCTGCGCTTTGATGGAGCCTTACCTTCAGCGTCCCCAGACCGAATTTGATGCTTCCTGAGCTCTTCTGCAGCTGGGCGAAGGATTGGGGATCAACAGTGATCTGGTAGTCCTTGCCTGGCCCGTTTTTGCTCGTGGCTGAGGAGATAATTCTCCAGCTCTGGGCACTCAGGTCGCGATTCTGTCTGGAGATGAGCTTCAGGATCGAATCGTCACTATCCGGCACTGGTGGGGGAACCCATATGGAAACGAGTTTCCTCAGTGGCAGCACCGCTCTACTCACGATCTCCAATTGGGCTTCTGGCCAAATGGCGCCCATGCCGTTGACTACGCGAGACAGAAATTCTAGTGACTTTCTGTTTCCGCAGTCAACTACCTTTACGCCTTTTGACCAGCCAGCCCCATTGAAGTCGAGCTCGTCATCGTCTCCATCACCCGCAATCATGGCCTGCAGTATTTTTGCTTCAACGATCAACCAGTTAGCCTGGGAAATCTTCCCGTCCAGGTCTGATCGATCGATGATTGCAATCTGCAGCTCCACTGGCGTCGTTTTTGTGGCGGGTTTCGCTTTTTTCGACGTGCGCGGTGCCTCTTCGCCAGATCTAGCCCTCTTCGTCTTGGCCACGCTAGATCCTAGCTGCCGGTTAGAACAGCTTGGCTCATCTATCTTACTGTCCCCCCTTTTTAACAGCTCTCATAGGGGGCGCTTGTGGTCGTCTTTTCTGACGGCAGTAGCGGGATTAGAGCGGACGGCAGGCGTGGTCGAGGCATCTTCGGATTTGGAGCGTGTTTGCTCGTATTTTTTCACGCTCTTCCTATGCTTCTCGACCAGCTTCTTGTCCCTAATCGACAGCGTTGACTGGTATTTCTTGCCCATTGACTTCAGGTATTGTAGGGAGCGCCTATAACCCCATTGGGCCTTCTGTTCGGCTGTTTTTGCCTTCGATGCGGATGTCTCCGCCTCAAGGTGTGCGTCTACCATCCGAGGAACCTCCTGCAACAATTGGGCCTCTGTGTCAGAGTCGATTGCACTGCTGTGGCTTGCCTGAGAGAGAACCATATGTTCCTCACTGGTAGCGTTGTCAATGCAAAGGCCCTGAAGTCGAGAACCAATGCTACAGGAGGCCGCTTCAGAGTCACTTGCCGATTGTCGACAAAGTGGAGCTCTAGTGGCGTGCCCCGCGGTTTTCGCAGTATCAGTCACTTTAGTAGATAGTACAGCCTGATGTCCCACCGTACTACCTGAACAGTCGCTGGATGACGACGCCAAGTGACCTGTTCGCTCGTCACTTACCGCCGGTACTGGGGAACCGACCACCTGCACCGTAAACGTTTCTTCTTTTCTGGACTCCATAGAAAAACAACACACATTGGATTTTTTGAGGAGGTGATCCATCCCCTAGATGATTTCTTTTTTGTCTGGTCCATCATCCGAAAAGACTTCCATAGTTTCGACCGCCCTAACTAAGGGAAGAGACGTCGTTGTACGCCGCCCCTAACATGGGGTAAACAGACGCGCACGGAGTGCAGCCGCATCTACTGATGAAAACAGACGCTGCAGAGGATATGGGACTAGGGAAGGGATTTAGGAAGTGGTACGTAGGGTACGCCGCTCCTAACATGGAAAAAACAGACGCGCACAGGGATGTCAGGGGTTATCCCGCCCAGAACCGGTCGCCAGAGCCTCGTCTGTCATAACAGGGCATACCAACGTGAAGGTGAGGTTGACATTTGATTAGGATAGGCTTTATATATATATTTGCGTCACTAATTGTATATTGTTTTTGTCACACCGTTTGTAACGCCCATAACGTCCGGTATGGAAAAGTATATATATTCTTGATCAGCATCACCTCCTGAGTCCATTAGTCCATGTCCGTATGTCCGTCTGTCTGTCATTTCGCACGATAACTGTCGTAGCTTTTGAACTATCGACCCCAAATTATGGAATTCCTCTTATTTTGGCGAATAATTGGACGGTATTGAAAATGGGCAACATCGGATAAGAGCCACGCCTACCTCCCATACAAAATGGCCGCCAATTTTATATTATTTTCGTTTATCTTGAGAAATACTTAACCGATCGCCTCCAAATTTTGGGAATCCTCTTATTTTGGCGAATGATTGGACGGTATAGAAAATGGGCAACATCGGATAATAGCCACGCCTACCTCCCATACAAAATGGCCGCCAATTTTATAGTATTTTCGTGGATGGAATTGGACCGGAACAAAATGGAATTGGAACTATATTGGAAATATTGGAAAATTATCGAAAAATTATCGATAAAAAATCAAAAAATTATCGATAAAAAAATCGAAAAATTATCGATGAAAATCGAAAAATTATAGATAAAAAATCGATAAATTATCGAAAAATTATTGATAAAAAATCGATAAATTATCGAAAATATATCGATAAAAAATCAATAAAAATTCGATAAAATATCGAAAAATTATGAATAAAATATCGAAAAACTGTCAATAAAATATCGATTTTCGATAAAAAAACCGAAATGGCCAAAATTTTTTATTTTTTTTTTCGGCCGAAACCGAAATGACCGAATTTTAATTTTTTTAATTTTAACCGAAACCGAAAAAATAAAAGAAAAAATTGTGAATTTAAATGTAATAAAGTTCTACATAATTAAGCGTATCAGTAGGCTGAAATCAATCATTTTAAGTTCAGATCATGAATTAGATGAATTTAGAAGCAAACTATCAAATGCGTGGAAATCAAAATCGGCGAGAGTTGTAGATATTCGATTTTAGGGCAGTAAATTTCAAGAAAGGGGAGTAGATTTAATTTTTTTACGTAGAGTAGTAGAATTTCTACGAGAGTAGTAGAAATTACTGTCAAGGTAGGAGATTTCAAGAGAGGGGAGTAGATTAGGGTTTCTGCGCAGAGTAGTAGAGATTCTACAATAGTAGTAAAAATTTCTGTCATGGTAGTAGATTTGTAGAAAGAGTAGTAGCATTGTATGAAACTCACAGAATATTTTGAGGAGAAGATTTCTTACAATAGTAGTAGAGGAGTAGAAATTTAAAAATCAACGCGAGAGTAGTAGATCTGCTCCGATAGGAGAAGAGTGAAAACGCTGTAAAGCGGTGAATGGATGAAGGCTGTATGTATCATACAAATTCTTTCAAGAAAATAAGTTTCAAAGTTTTTTATTTTTCTTTTTTCAATACAAATGGATTTGTCTTCTTTGTCGCTTCTGATTCTTTGAAACTATGATCAATACTTAAATTTGTGTTACATATCGCTTTTATCCACTTGGTTGTCCCTTAATGAAATGTGCTTCAATTTATGTATGATGTCAAAATTGATATAAATTGTGATGCTTATTATGATGCCTGAAAATGTCGCAAAAGAAAGAAAAATAGATGCGAATTGCATTTCACCGGCTAATATTTCAATCTACCCCTTGTGAAATGTATACCCTTCAATAATTATGTAAATTGAATAGAATTTACAGAGCTTGAATTCACTGTAACTACGTCACTACTAGTTAGTGATCATATATTTCCATCCATAAACGCATTGTTTTCATTACAAAATGTTTTTTTCACATTTTCTGTATTTGTGTAATTGTTTTGGCACAGAAAAATTGGCAGAGTTCTAAGGCGTCTAAAATTATTCAACGCCCGTTTTTTATGGTGGCACGGCTGAGCCGGCTGCGGTCGCATGTGGAAGTATGTGCATTCTGATCTTTATTTTCTATAAAATTACGGGAGTTAAGTAGTATTGATAGGATATTAATTGATAAGTAGTGCTGCAAGTTTGATGTTGTAAATTGATAATGCAGTGTAAAACGTGATACTATCAGTTTATTGTTTTTCATACCAATTTAACAAAAAAAGTATCAATATGATATGAAAAACGAATAGAATGATACAATTCTCATCAAATTAACAAATTTTGACATGAAATTAAAATTGAAAGGCAGGCAATTTCAATTTTACATGATTTTTTATTTCAGTGTAGTTGCGTTGTGGCCATGGTTTTCGAGAGGTCTCATAGGTGGAGAGTTGTCTCCATCTGATGTTAGACCACCTTGTGAACTGTTTTTCTAGTCGCTCCGTAATACTACAGAGTGGGATTTTCACAGAATGGTCCGCTAGGTCAGGCACCCAGCAGAGCCTAACGCGATGCTGTGAGCCAAGAACACAAAGCTCTTCGCGACAGCGCCACAAAAAATAATTTTTTTATGATGTCGCGAATCACATTTTTGTTCGTAATCTGGAATATTTTGAAAAAATCTTTAAAAATGCAGTTTTTATGGCAAAGTTTTTTGTATAGTCAAATAAATATAATGCAAAATTTTAAATGCAATTTCTATACAACGCAAGTCCGTTTATTTGATGATTTTTGAAGGTTTTTTTTTGTTTTTGATCAATTTAGTCCCAGAAAAAACGTTCTTAGCTACCGAGTATTATGAATATCTTGAACAAAAATAGCGATACCTTAAAGCACAACCATCCTATGTCCATTTTTTCAAGACTCTAGAAAATGACAAACAAGATTTTAAATTGGTATGTTTTGTATGGAAATTTATTTTTATTTCCTCAATTTTCAATTACTTTCATTACGATTCCCACAAACCACTATAGCCTGTCTGAAGCAGCTTCTTCTTCGTCACCTCATATTCATTTTTCAAAAATGCCAAAAACTCGATTTTCATGAAAACGGACATAGGATGGTTGTGCTTGAGGTATCGATATGTATGTTTTTATTGAATTGAGCTACTTTTTTTTTTATTTAAATACAAAGTTTGGTAATTATTACCGAAAAAATTAATGGCGCATATTCATAGTCAAATTTAGTAGCTGCTAAACTTTAGAACCAGCTTAGTAGCTGCCAGTTAAGTGTATTATCTGTCAACTTAGTAGATTACTAAAGTTAAGTTGGAGCTTAATTTGACTATGAATATGGGCCAATGGCTCTAAACTAGTGTCAGCCATCCAGACGACACGCGTGCGATTATTTCCTCTCTCTCTTAATTTACTCACTATATTGAGAGAATTCTGCAGCTCTACACAGAAAAATGGTCGGTAAAATTAACCGGAAAAAGTGGTTGACGTACAGAATTTCAAAATGTATTAAAATTGTAAATTTTTTAACCGGTAGGTAGATTTAACCGACAAAAAAATGTAAATAAAAATGGTTGAAATTACCAAAAATAATTGTTGTTTTACAGAAATTGTATGTTCTTTTACCGCAATTGGTGGTTAAATTTGAATTTTACCATTCGCGCAACTCAGTTGAATCGTTGGAATTCTAAAGCCTGGTTTTCATTATGTCATAATCAATGGCCCGTGCCATATGCAAATAAATTTGACAGCATGTTGGCAAATACCAACGTATATGACAAACGGTGACGTCACCTCATATTCATTTTTCGATATTTTACATCAGTTCGTTGAATTGACAACGAAATGCCAACCTGTTCTAACAACATATGACAACAATTGATATTATTTTGACATAATGAAAACCAGGCATAAGAAAGAAGGGTTCCCAATCGTGTTATGAATGTTGTGCCTTATAGAGGCAGCTTGAGCAGAGCCAAACAGAGTTTTTTTGCTTGTAATACTGCTTTTGTAATACTAATTTTGGAAAATAAGAGCTAACTGACACAAGCTCTTATTTTCCAAAATGCGCTCAAGCTAATATTTATTTTTTTTAAACATGCAATCTTGCATTTTCCAAATTTATTTTTGTGTGTAATATATTTTTTTTTTGTTTTTAAATTAAAAAACAACAAATTCAACGGAAAAAGTTTTCTTATTAAAAAATATGTATCGAAACAAATTTTCGTTGTATGTTTACAATTCAAATTGTTCTCGTCGGTTAGATTAACCGACGAAGAAGGGTTGGAGAGTTTTTAACCGTCTTTTTCGGTTAAATCTACCGACTTTTTTCGATAACGATACGTATACGAGTCCGACTTCGTTCTTAATTTTGCATCGAAACGAATTATCGTTATCGAACAAAAAAGTGCGAATTCGTTACCGATCTCGTAAACGAATTCGTTAACGATATCGTAAACGATCATCATACAATATTTTTAACAAAACCAAAAAAAAATATTTTTTTTTAGTTTAGATTTTTTTTACTTTATTTTATTTTTATTTGCCGACTTTTCCTTAGAATAATTTGTAATAACTTTTTCACAGAGTCGGAGCCGAGATTGAAATCACGGTCCTCCGGATTTTAAAGTATGTGCCGAGCGCTTAACACATTCGCCTAACTCAGTCATTATTGAACAAGCGCTTAAAAGTATAACTTAGCAAACGTTTTAAAATTGGTTTCCTAACAGTTTGAAAAACACTGATAAAAAAGAAATTATCTTGCTGCGAAATCGTTATAAAACTTTTTCTAACAGTTTGAAAACCATTGGATCTAAAAATAGTTTTTCAAAACGATAATTTCGTTCGTTAAAGTACTCGTAAACGAAGTCGTTAAAGAATTCTTTAATTAAGTCGTTAACGATTTCGATTACGAAGTCGTAAACGGCATTTTAGGATTACTACTATCGTAATATACGAGTGAATGTTGGACTTTTCTCGAATATTTTTGATCGAGAAAGGTTTGTAAAATACGATCTTCGTAAAAACGTCGTTCAATTATTGGCTGGGACTGCTCTAAACTAAATCTTTTATATATTCAAAACAAAAAGTATTAGCACTAAACGATGACGTATTCAGTTTTCAAAAGATTATTTTGTTTTGCCTATTCGACCATTTTTTGACTTCTTGATCCTACATTTCTCAAAAACGTGATAGAAAAATTCCAAGATCGCCATCTTGTTCAACGTTATAAAATTCAAATTCAAAATGATCCGATTTGGTGGGGTGGTGTTATGTAATTAAATTTCTTTTATTTGACTATTTGTCTAAAAGTGGCGTAACGAAAATGCCCTTGTATGACTTAAATGACTTGTAATAATCTAGAGAGTGAACTATCTAACTAACATTTTAAGCCACTTATAAATTTTTTTTTATCCAAAACCTAAATCCAAAATCTGTTTCTAAAAATTTTCAATCGAATCCACCAAAAAAAAGACATTTCCAATCAAATAGAGCAATCAAAAATTTGAAAAATCATAGCTTTTTTTGTTGCATGTTTGTTCGATTTAGCTGGTATAAAACCCCCCATCGGGAAATTCCTGCGAACGGGCCCGATAAGGGTATTCATTTAAAAGTGGAAGTTGTGCAGTTGGTGACTTCCGCAGTTTTCCCCAGTCTGTTTCATGAACGCACCAGAAAATTATTTGTGCAGTTCTTTTGATTCTTCTTCTTCTTTGAGTTTTTGACAGCTGTTGTTTAAAGTGAAAAAGGCCTAAAATAAGTGGAAAAAGAAATTTTGCGTATTGACTTTCACTTTTCTGTAAAAATAAACATAATAAGCTTATTTTTTATAAAATGTTTTAAATTTGTTTACTTACCGCCATTTATTAGTGCTCGAGCATACTCACTTTGACAATAAACGAGTACCCACTTACAAATACTCGACACGCAGCATTGACAATGATAAATTCAATTAACTTTTATTTTGCAAACAATTGTTACCTGCAGTTCTTTTTTTAATTTGCAGCCAGTGAGGGTAATTTCCCTTTTTGAGGGATTTTTTGGTCTGATTTTACCTAAAAGGGAAAAAGGTACTTTTTGTATCCATTTGAAGAAAAAAAGGGAACTTTTAACTTTCATTCTTTTTTATATATTTATATACTTATATATAAGTTTTTTATTATAAATGATGCAGTTTTGTTCCTTGGAAGTTTTTCTACAAAGTACCTTTCAATAATTTTTTATCTACGATGAACACTTGTATATATAAATCCGATTTTGTGAACTCGCATCTGATTTTCTCATACAAGAATTCATTCATGAAATGCTACAAAATTAAGGACACTTTTCATCTTTTTTATTTGGGAAATTTCGAGCAAAGTCCCTGGCAACACGGTTTGCAGCCGCTTTTTATTACTTTTGATAATTACTAAGGGTATTCATTTAAAAGTGGAAGTTGTGCAGTTGGTGACTAGCGAAGTTTTCCCCGGTCTGTTTCATGAACGCACCAGAAAATTTTTTTGCACTTCTTTTGATTCCTCTTCGAATTTTTGACAGCTGTTGTTTAAAGTGAAAAAAAATGCCAAAAAAAGGCGAAAAAAGAAAATTAATCAAACTATATGAAGAAATTGCTTTCGTTGACGGCGGTAAGTAAATTTGTTTACTTACCGCCATTTTCGAAGCAAACTATATTAGTGTTGTGAGCATACTCACTTAGACAATAAACGAGTATCCACTTAAAAGTACTCGATATTCTGCACAGCTTTGAAAATTATAAATTCAATTAACTTTTTTTTTGCAAACAATTGTTACCTATAGTTATTTTTTAAACTTATATATATAATTATACATTTTTCTTTTAATTGCGGCCGCATTTTATTACTTTTGATAATTACTTTTTTAATTAATCGAATATCAATTCAGTGCAGTTCTTTCCGCACCAAAATCGACGCGCAAAGTTTTCAACTTTGTGCACTTTTCTTCTCATACAATTTTTGACAGTTCTCATCAACAACTGAACCACTGCGCGTTTCCCAGTGTTTTCCCACTTTAAATGAATACCCCTACTATCTTAATTAATCGAAAATCTATTTTATTGTTCCACATCACTAACAATCGCACAACATTTGTGCATTCTTCCCGCACCAAAATCGACGCGGAAAGTTTTTCACTTTGTGCAATTCGCTTCTCATACAATTTTTGACAGTTCTTGTAAACAACTGAACCACTGCGCGTTTCCCAGGGTTTTCCCACTATAAATTAATACCCTTAATAAGGGAAACCCCTCGAAAACGCGCAGTTGCTTAAAAGCAACTGTCAAATTTTAATATATTATGACTGCTCATCTGCACAACTGAATGGTTTCCGTGGGGTCTCCCATTTTAAATGAATCGCCCTAATATCTTCTGTATCGCACTGTAAACTTTTGTATTTTTGTATTAGAATTAAAGATATTAAGGGTATTCATTTGAAGTGGGAAACCCCTCAAAAACGCGCCGTTGCTTAAAAGAACTGTAAAATTTCATATATTTTGACTGCTCATCTGCACAACTGAATCGTTTCCGAGGGGTTTCCCACTTTAAATGAATCGCCCTATTGAACTTCACTTCGCTAGAGTTGCCAAATAAAAAAATAAGTGATCGGCTTCGGCCATTATCGTCCAAAAATACACCTTCGGCTTCGGTTTTTCTAACCTTCGGCCAAATATTTATTCGAAGACAAAAAAAAATTAAAATAATTTTATTTGCAATATTAAATACTTTTTTGTCGCATGTACTTAAATATTACTGAAATTCTTGTTTAGTTTTTGTTCGTTACTACATTTTGTATTGGCGCCGGCCAAAGTAATAGGCTGCCAGTTGACCTTCGGCATTGGTTTTCGGTCAGAAAATGCTTATCGGTAGGACTCTACTCCCTAGTGCTGAGACATTTTCAGCACGCTCACGCGTGAAACGACAAAACCACGCGTGACTCACGACACGCGCGTATCTCTAGTTTTAACCGATTAAGAGCCTGAGTAAGACGGTTGATTTCCTCCGTTAATACCTGACGAGTTCCTCTAACTAATACCTGTTCGCTGCTGACACTCATTTTTTTTATTAACACGTCTATTCTAGCGTAGTATCAATAGTCACCACAGTATCACTAGTGACTTTTGTCTCAATTTGATATTCTGAACGATTTCAAAAAGCTCTTTCAGTATCTATTGTCATAAAAGTTGTGATCTGATCAGTCCAAACAAACAACAAATATATGTTTAAAAATAGAAAATATGTTCAATAACGATTAGCAATTATAATTTTTGTTGTTGTTTGTTCAGTCAAACTCCGGTACTTGAACCAGAGTTTGACGTTTTTGTTTGTGACTTCTTCAACCCTGATTGTAAAGTTGTCCCTTTTTGGGTGCCAGATGAGGCCCATTGTTTTGATATGATCCTTTTCTGGGTTATTGAAGTTTACTGATAGTTCCTGATCTGCAGTAGGAATGTTTTGAAGTAAACGTTGATAATTGGCACCCCACTTTCGAAGCTTGAATCCTGCTGAACCCAACATTTTTCGCAGCTGCTCTTGAATTGCCAATGCAGTGGAGAGTTGGTCTGAGCCGCTCAGGACATCGTCTACATAGAAATTAGTTTTGGCAACTTCTGCTGCTAGTGGATATCTCTGAGTGTACTCTTCAGCAATGGCTTGAAGGGAACGCGTTGCCAAGTAAGCAGCTGATGTTGTCCCATACGTTACAGTTAACAGTTGCAGACATCTCAAGGGTTTCGACGGCTCTTCCCTCCACCAAATAAGTTGGTATTTTCGGTCATCCTTGTCCATCCATATCTGTCGGTACATTTTTTCTATATCGGCAGTGAACGCATAACGAGGAAGGCGGAAGCGAATGAGTGTGGTGAATACGTCATCTTGAATAGTGGGTCCAGTAGCCAATATGTCATTTAGTGACAGGTTTGTTGATGTTTTGGCGGAGGCGTCAAAGACCACCCTTAATTTCGTTGTTGTGCTGTCGGGTTTGAAAACTGCATGATGTGGAAGGAAGTAGTGCGGACATTCAATGGTATTTAGTGAAATCTCTTCTAAGTGGCCGAGTTGTTCGTATTCATGCATGATGTTCACGTACTGCTCTTTGACATCTGGATTCTTCAGGAGCTTCCGTTCCATGGCGTAAAATCTCTGAAGAGCTACGTCCTAGACCCAGCGGATTTTTTTGGAATGGTAGTCGCACTACTAAATGCCCATCGGTATGTCGCTGAGTATTTTGCATGAACATATTTTCACAACGTCTTTCAGCAGCAGTGAAATTGTTTTGTCGTGTTTCGCATTCTTCCAAGCGCCAGAATTTCTCCAGAGTTTCGGATGGAGTATCGTCCTCGGTGCTGACTCCCCATGTTAGTGGTGTAAGAATGTTGTTCTGATTATTGTATTCGCCACCTACTATCCTTCCAAAAAGTGTGTTTTGCAGTGTTGGTAATCCATGTCACAATGTTATTTGCCCAGCACAAAGTGATGAGTAGAAAAGGCCAGCTCCAATTAAAATGTCGATGCTTCGAGATTCGTGGAAATTGGGGTCAGCCAACTGTAAATTTGTTGGAATATTCCAGTTGCTAGTGTTGATGTTACTTGCCGGCTGGCTGGAGACGATTTTAGGTATGACGTGGGCTTCAATTCGATTGCTGAAACCTGTTACACTTGATAGTAGTTGCAGATTGATTCTTTCGGATATACGATTTTGGCTTTGTCCAATTCCCTCGATTCCAATGGCACATGGAGATTTTTGTAGTCCAAGTTTTCCAAGTATATAAAATTAGCCTGTGATCCGTTGTCCAAGAGTGCGCGACAATGAATTTGCAGTTCAAACGCTGATTTGGTGTCATCTCAAGAAAAGTCTGACACTTAAAGAGAGCATAATTGTGTTTGCATACAATGCAATTTGTTCTGGATGAAAATGCAGCGCTGAGTGCGCGATATGATCCATGCTTTACTTGTTCCATGGTGCCCTTGGTTGCCTTTGGTCCAAGTGTTTCCAGAGATTGAAATCGTAAATTGAGGAATTTCAAAAACTCTTCCAGCCTCGGCAACTGCTTCGGCTCAGTAAGTGATTGTTCCCATAATGTATGCATCGACTTATTTAGTTGTTGAACCAGGACACATATATATTAATATTGCATCCCAGTTATCGGTGTTTATTCCCAAATTTGCAGGCTGAGAATGCATTCTTGGGTGATGTCATGAAGCGCCTTCACTGACGAAGTGCTTTCAACATTAGCTGCTGGTTGTGACAGCAGTTTTGACAATGTAGCATTCACCAGACATCGGGTGTTTTCGTACCGATCGTTGATTACCTTCCATGCTGCATTATAGTTTGATGCAGTTGTAGTGAAAGGTTTTATGAGGTTTCCAGCTTTGTCAGTGAGGCTTGTTTGCAGATACCACATTTTCTGGCACTCTGGAATCGGTTGATTGTTTATTAGTTCCACAAAAAGGTCATGGAACTGTCGCCACTTTAGATAGCTGCCATCAAATTTAGGCAACTCTATACGAGGCAACTTTAGAGTTGAAGTTGTTGCTTCAGCACCTTGTTGTGTGCTGATGCCTGATAGTGCCGGTCTCACCAGTGCCACATCATGGAGTCGCAGAAGGTCATTGTTTTAGTCCTCTTCTATTTGGAAGTATGCATCGAAATCATACGTGTTTATATCGATGGTATCCAGCGATTCCCAAATGGTCTTGTGTAGATCCTGTGCCGCTTGCCAATGCTGTCCTATGCTTTTAGCATGCATAGAATAGTAATTGGACGGATGAGATGTTTCATCACTTAACAGTTTTTTCATCGACCGCAATACTGTTTCGATGATCTTACGTTGCTTCTGGATTCGAGCTAATATTGATGGTGCTGTTTTGTCTGACACCGCTGCTGCAGAAGCTGCCATCGCGGTTGCTGCTTCACTTGTTGATGCCGTGACTTGCTCTTTTTCAGTTGTCGTTGCTTTGACTTGGGCTGCTTTCACTGCTGTGATTGAGGGAGCCTTCGTCAATAGATTTTCGATTTCTTCCCGCGCATCGCTGTATAACTGGCCGACCGTGCGATGAATGTCCTTGACGAAGTACATGTGAGACACCTCTGCGCCGTGCCATTGCCGAATTGTATTGTCGAGCTGGTTGAACACTGCCCACAGTTCGTCGAGTTCCTTTGCCTTGGCCTTGTAGAACTTGACGGTCCTCCGGTCCAGCGGCGCCTTCCTGAGGTTGGTAACAAACTTCTGAATCTTTACCGCATTCTCGTCCTGTTGTCGTACTAAATCCTCCATCCCCATGATAGATGCAGATGTCCAATTGTCGGGGTCACCAAAATGTTCAGTCAAACTCCGGTACTTGAACCAGAGTTTGACGTTTTTGTTTGATTTGCAAAATGTTCAATCAAATTCCGGCACATAAACCAGAATTTGACGTTTTTATTTGATTTGCAAAATGTTCAATCAAATTCCAGCACATAAACCAGAATTTGATGTTTTAAATTGTTTATTCTTCGCTGAAACTTGGAATCGTAACCGTCATGAGTGATAGTCGTCTTGCGCATGGTGATTATTATTTATAAAGTGATTTACGCCAAATTATTTCCTTTGTGTTTTGTTATAAACTATTGAAAAAGTTTAAAAAAAAAAAGTTCTTCCTCAAAAAGTGACTTAAGATGAGTGAGCCTTCGGCTCTAAACTTGTCCGACTCTATGGAAGTAGAAACATTAAAAAATAATGCAAGAAAGAGAGGAGCCTTCGGTACTAATACTGAAAGTGTTCCTCACTCAAAAATATTAAAAAATAACTATTTCGCGCTACTCGATACTGAAGACTTTGAGTGCGAAAGCGCCGTTCTTTCAAAATATACACAACACGTGGCTTCAAACACCTCATCTCAAGTTCAGAACGCCAATCTCCAAGCTACATCTGCAACAACAACAAGAACTACAGCAACACCGACTCTAGCGTCGCCTACAAACGCCACCAATAGTGGAGCAAATACGCAAAATATGCAAACAGATTCTACTCATTTAAAGAATGTAAAAGTGCCACCAATAAATGTTTTCAACATAAGCCCAACAGCTTTAATAGAATTTATAAAAGATGGACTAAAAATCACTGACTTTCAAATAAAAGACTTTTATGGTCAAAAGAAAAAAATTATCATACCTCAACTCAATATCACAATATATCCGTGTGAAATCACAATTTGAAAAAACAAAAACAAAATTTTATACTTACACGCCAAAATGCATAAAAAACAAGTCCATGCTCCTAAAAGGTCTCAGTTCTGACACTGACCCAGATTCAATTCACTTGGAACTATACAAGTACAACTGCGAAGAGCTTCAATTTGACAAGGTTTCAAAATTCCACACAAGCAGATCACGAAACGATGGCATCGATCACCCAATTTTTATTGTTCAAATGTCAGCTGACAGTAACTTAAATAAACTGAAATCAATTGGAGGTTTGCTCCATAGACGCATACATTGGGAGCCACTCAGAAAACCAGAGATTACTCAATGCCGAAATTGTCAAGGCTTCTTCCATAGTGCCTCAAATTGTCATTTACAAAGCCGTTGTGTCAAATGTGGACTAGCTCATGAGAGGGGAGAATGCCCTTTGAATATCGTACCAAGAGAAGAGCGCGATAAACTTTTTTGCGTTCTCTGTAACAAACACGGGCACCCTGCCTCTTACAGAGGCTGTGCTAAATTTAAGGAGCTCCAAAATAAGATGAGAGCTAAAAGGGAAGCTCTTAAAAATCAGCCTGCTCAGAAATTCTCCACGATCAATCCGAACATAAGTTATGCAAATATATTGTCTGGTGGAGTCAATACAAACAATATACAAAATAATAATTTACATAACAATTCTATTCTTATTGATTTGAAAAACGCATTTCAGAACCTCTCAAACCAACTTATGGCAGTTCAAAATGAGCCCCAAATACAAGCTAATAAAATTAATATGATTTTCTCTATAATTAATGTATAATGGTTAGTAATAGCTCCACCAACCTTGAAAAATACTTAAATATAATTCATATTAATGTTAATTCAATTATAAAAATTAGCAGAAGGCATGATCTACTAAATTTTTTAAACAAACACATGCCAGATTTAGTACTCTTAAATGAAACTAAGCTGAATCATAGGCATAAACTAAATTTTGCTGAGTATAACTTTATAAGAAAAGATCGTAGAGACTCCACTATGGGGGGAGGCACTGGCATATTAGTACGGAAAGTAATTAAATATAAAATATACTCTAATAATACAATTGATAAGTTTAAGCGGTTAGAAACTTGTATCATCAAAGTGCCAATGTCTGCTAACAAGAATCTCTTTGTCATTTCTGCTTACTACCCTTCAGGTAATAACGATCAACTTTTTAATAACGAATTTCCTCTCCTTTTTGAAACTTTAAAATTGGACAACCTAGATAATTTTTATATTTTGGCTGGTGACTTAAATAGCAAGCATACGACTTGGGGTAACAACAACAACAACTCAAAAGGTATTTACCTACACAATTGGTTATTAAGTAACGACATCAAATACAAATGTAAACTTATCGCTTCCACCTTCCCTTCATTTCCAAGGTGTGGATCATTCCTGGATGTTTGCTTGTTTGACAACAGAATATCGATTCAAAACTCGTTTAGCTCGATAAACTGCCTGAAAAATTTAAGTTATGACAGCGATCATGAAGCAATTCAGATAATTGCAAAAGGACCTTCTGAAAACGATTTATTTTCATTATTTAAAGATGATAATAACCCCCACCTTTTGTACAAAAAACAAACTGGAATAAATTTCGTAATGATATCGAAAACTCACTTAAATGTGGCGAGCTAATCCCAAATGCGAAAAATCTGACAAACCATGACATAGACGATCATTTGAATAACCTCTCAAACTTAATTACAAAATCCATTGAAAAACATGTTCCAAAAAGTAAAAGTACAGATAACATGAAAGGCCTAACTCCTATTATAAAAAAGTTGCAATCCGAAAAAAGCAAAATACTTACGGAAATTAAAAAGCACAATCGTCTTCAAGTTGTATATTCGCCGCAAAGACTTAACTTCCTTAAGAACAATCTCAAACTAATTCGAAAACTTATCGATGATAACTTCAGAATTTCATTGAACAACCACTTTGAAAAAAAACTACGCAGTGTGAGTACGAAAAATCCCACAGACTAATTACATCACAATTGATCCCCAAGATTTCAGATTTTTAAGAAATGCTGGCATCTGTCCGTCCGATTTAGAAAAACATAATTCTACTAATGAGCTAATTCTTAGAGATGAAGACTCAATTTTAAATGTAGTCGGATCATATCTTGAGGAGATCCACTCGATAAAATCAATAAATTCTGAAAACTCTCTTCATAAAAAAGTGATTGACTGTTTCGACAAGTTTTATCAAACGAAAACTAGTTATGAAAATAATCAAAACACAATTTTGGAATTCAGCAATCAAATCAAAGCAAATGATTTTAGTACAGGCACCACCTCTGAATACTTTGTAGATCGTAATGAAATTTTATATATTTTTTCAAAAATAAAAGGTAAGCTTTCCTCGGGGGTTGATAATATACCAAATATTATTCTGAAAAATATTCCGAAATTGTTAATTCTTGAATATTGCACCCTCTTCAACAATATGATCAATAACTCGTATTTTCCCGTAATCATACCAAAAAAAGGAAAAAAGTCAAATTATCCGAAAAACTTCCGACCCATCAGTATGTTACCAAATATTAGCAAGATTTTTGAAATCTGCATTAATAATAAGATGGTTAATATATGTGAAAGGCTTTAACTCATTAATGACAACCAGTTTGGTTTTAAACACAAACATTCTACTATACACGCAATTCACCTATTAACATCAAATATAAACCGAAATCTAAATAATAAACTTTGTACTGGAGCTTGTCTCGTTGATTTTGAAAAAGCTTTTGATTCCATTTGGCTCCAAGGATTAAGCTGTTAAAATATAAATTTTCTGATCACTTTGTTTTTCTATTACACAACATGCTTTGCGACAAACGTTTTATAGTATGCAACAAAAATAAATCTAGTTCAAAAATGTTTCATCTTTATAATGGCTTACAGCAGGGCACGGTAAATGCTTATTTAATCTGTATATATTCAGTCTTTTGCAATCTATGGACAATATTATAGGTTACGCCGACGATATAATTATCTGCTATAGCGACAACAATATTGACAGAATTAATTATAACCTGCAAGATAAATTTAACACTATTGAAAAATATGCTACTGATTGGAAAATGAAGATTAACATTGACAAATGTGAAACAATTTTATTTCGTCCACCTGTTGGTAAATGTAATTACAATATTAAAAAGAACTGGAAAAATTTCGGCATAAAATCTAACTTATTAAATAAACCCATTGAAATCAAAAATGAAGTGAAATATCTTGGTATCTATCTCGATAAATTTTTATATTTTAATATTCATACGAATAATAAACTAGAAGCAGCCCGAAAAGCATTTTTTTCTTATAAGTCACTTTTTTACTCGAAACATTTAAATAAAAAAGTTAAAATAACGCTATATCAGTCACTGATTCGCCCAATTCTCACTTACGGTTGTCCAATATGGTTCAATATTTCTCCATCATATATGGAAAAACTAAGAGTTTTCGAAAGAAAATGTCTAAGAGCTTGTACTAGACTTTTTAGATCCCCCCATAGCAATTATATAAAATATGTTTCTAATAAAAAATTATATGACTCAGCTAATATTATTCGTATTGATAATTTTATAATTAAGTTATTAAGGAATCACATTATAAAAACCTTTGATTGTCACGAAAATAATTTAATCTTTGCACCGTACCATGAAGATTTTCAGTACATTTGCTATGCTTTGTCATCAGGATATGTCCCTCCTGAATCTTTCCTGTATCTGGATAGAATGGGTTTCATTCAAAACTGTGAAGGAATACCCATATTCTACCATAGGTACAGAAGAGCTACTGACAAAAGTTTTAATTTTTCCACTTTGTCAGCGGATAGTTTAAGATTCGATACGTACGTTTCAGATAGAGATAAAGAATATGTAAGCTATTTAAATTCCAAGTTTTATTGGTGGCTAGATAATTAATATAATCCATATTTTTTGTACAGTTTTATAGGTTTTAAGATAAAAAGATCTCAGTACGTAATGTTTTTTCCTTAATTTTTCATTGCATTTTTAAACTATCAATTAAGCACCTTTTGCTAGACAAGTTTTGTTATATATTTCCAAAAAAGAATTTAAAATTGTTGTATAATAATGTATTTGAGCGCTCGTACTAGAGACTATATTTTGCTTTGTATATTATTATTAAAACTATTTGTTTATTTTTAGTATTAATTATTACAAAATTAAATTTAAATAAAAAAAAAAAAAAAAAAAAAAAAAAATGGTTTATTCTTCGAAATTCCAAATTCCGGCACATAAACCAGAATTTGGAGCTTATCGGATTCGGTATTGATAACACCTTGAATTATAATAACTGGTTTTTTATTATTCTAATTTCCCTATTTATAACAGATTTTACCTTTACCGAAGTGCAGCGAAGTAACTAGCAAGCAAGGCACAAAATGCTTAGTTGCATATTGCCTTCAAGTGCACTGACACTTTGTATCACCTTGAGTGGTGGTATCATGTGCCCGTCACTTGAACTGCAAAAAACGCCTAAAGCCAGGCAGCCAGAATGCTTAGCTGCAATTCGGTATTTTGTGAAAATATAACAAACTTAACAAAAATATAAATGAAATCAGGGACTCCCAAACATCCTGCCAGGCGTTGAGCGGTTTCGTTAAACCTTCTCTGTCATACACCGTGATCTTGGACAAGTCTTGGGTGGCGTCGATATCGGCTTCGTCGTCTTTGTAATTTGGTTGTTGGTGTCCCTTGTGAGAAGCGGTCTTACAAGTGAAGATGCGATGTTTCAAAGCCAGTACGGCAATGATACAGATCACTACTACCAAACATGTGTAACCCAGAGTATAATGATGAATGTCGTGCGGTCGAATTTTGTTCGGAAGGTTGATCTTTAATGTTGAAAGCTGTTGTTGGGGCCTTTCTAGTTCTTCATGGTGAGAAACATATTTTGATGCATACAGTTCTAATGAGGACGTCTTTTCAGCTGGTGTGACCAGCTTGATTATATCAACTGCTGGGATGTATGCTCTTTTAATTGTGCTCTCTTGTTTTCTGTGACCTGGAATTGTAAGAAATGGTTGCCTGATGATGCAAATGTCGCCCAGTTTTAACAGTCCGGAGGTTTGCAAATGCAGCTCCTGAAGGTTCGGTCCACATACTGCATTGATTGTTAGTTCACCAGCAACGGAATAGATCCATGTGTTGGTGTCATGAAGTTGAATCCAATGAGGTCCCTGTCCGACTGCTTCAATCGAACATGCGGTTGTTGGTTTGTGATGGAGTAGATTCAACTCACATGAGCTTATTGTTGAACCTTGTTTATACAGTGGATGATTAAGATGACACAAATGGCGATCTCCTTCTGTCAGCATACAAGTCCTTAGCTCGTCTTCATTCAGCGGATAGTAGGTGTCGCGATGTAGATTAATCATCAGAAATGGACACGCTGGTCGGATTCTAAAGAATGTTCCGTTATATTGCCATGGTGTGGCTGTGAGTTTCAATAGCTCGAAGTCGTCGATGCCAATTAGCGGAAGGTTAATTTTGAAGATGAGGTAATTTTCCGTCAGCCTTCCTTGAATTGTCATTAAGTTGTAATACATCAGCAACTCCATTGACGAGACCGGTAGTTTCAGATGACTTGGTAGATGCGCCTTGATTTTGAGCAATTCACCTTGTAATTGTTGAGGTGATAGAAGTTCGGGACTGATTTTCCCGTGGTGACTGTCTGTCAATATGTCAATGAGCGAATCCTGTGCGTGTTGTAGATGCAGCAATTGAAGTGTCGCTTGAATAGCTAATTCACTGAAGATCTGTGTTGCCCTTTCCTTGTTGAGCTGTTGCTGGAGGTTGGCAATATTCAAATTTACCTTGTGCAGAAACCTTTCGGTTTTTTGAAAGGCTCCTTCTATATCCCGTTGATTTTTCTTCATTATGTTTATTATATTGCCTACCAAATTGAATGCTCCTCTTTTAGTTCTTGAAAAGTGGGTGACGGGGTGGGTTCACAAATCGGTCGATGAGCATCACTGTTGCGGAACAATGTGTTGAAGCGTGAATTGCTTCATATACTGTATTCAGGAGGGTTAACTATCCCTTGACAATTTCAATTTCCTTCCAATACGCTCGCATTTCGATGTATGTGATTACTGACCAGTCACTGGTGATAACTTCCGCAACACCGAGATTCTCAAAATAGATGCCGGGATTGGTGTTAAATGGTTGTACTTCGACAGAGGATGGTGAGCAGGACGGCAAAAATAGGCAGGCTAGTAATAATGTAACTAAAGTTGATGTTGTGTGTAGGCGTGTCTTCTTTGAAGGAAGGGAGGGTTCATGGTCAGCCCGTGGACAGCCTTGGTTGCTTGTTGATGGTTTGCTACTTGCTTGTGGACAGGCATTTAGAGTAGGTTCATCAAGTTGGCATTCCTCGTCGACTGGTAATGGCGCTAATTTATGTATTGGTCTACGTAGTACGTTGGACCCTGTACGAACATCTGCGACACTAACGCGCCCTTCTTCACCAGAAAAACTTCCACTATGCGTCCCAAAGACCATTTTAAAGGTGGTAGGTTGTCGTCCTTTATAACCACCATCATCCCTGGTTTAGCGTTGTGACATTCCTTTTTCCACTTATGGCGATGCTGCAAACTGTTGAGATATTCAGAGGACCATCTCTTCCAGAATTCCTCCCTCATTTGTGTGACCAGCTTCCACCTTGTAAGATTGTTAGCAGTGTTCCGTCCGGCCACTGGATGTACTGTTGAAGTGAGTGGTTCTCCTATTAGCAAATGTCCAGGAGTTAGAGCTTGGAAGTCATTTGGATCAGTTGTCAATGGCGTAATTGGTCGAGAATTCATTATGGCCTCTGCTTGGATCACCATCGTTTCCATTTCTTCATAAGTTAATGAAGCAGCTGCTAATGTGTGTTGCAGCAGGAGTTAGGGCTTGGAAGTCATTTGGATCAGTTGTCAATGGCGTAATTGGTCGAGAATTCCTTATGGCCTCTGCTTGGATCACCATCGTTTCCATTTCTTCATAAGTTAATGAAGCAGCTGCTAATGTGTGTTGCAGCAGGTGTTTGGCTGATTTGACTGCTGCTTCCCAAAGTCCAAAAAAGTGTGGAGCGCGGGGTGGAATAAATGAGAATTCCATGCACTTCTTATTGCATTCGCAGGTGATTTTTTCAAGCGCATCTTTATTATGAATAGCCTTGTACAGCTCTTCAAGATAGTTTTTGGCGCCAACAAAGTTTGTTGCGTTATCGCAGTATAACTTCTTACAGTGTCCACGACGCGCTGTAAATCGTTTTATAGCTCCAATGAAAGCTTCAGTTGAGAGATCTGTCACTAGCTCGAGATGTACGGCTTTTGTGGCGAAGCAACAAAATACTGCGACGTATGACTTGAGAGGTCGTTTGCCGCGAATTTTAAAATGCGTCCACACGGGTCCAAAGAAATCGGCTCCGGAGATGACAAAAGGTCTTGCTGGTTGTACCCTATCTGCTGGCAGATTTCCCATTAGCTGTTGAAATAGCTTTGGTCTAGCTCTGTTGCATTGAAAGTAACCTTGAACGATTGAGCGGGCAAGAGATTTTACCTTGATTGGCCAGAAACGTTGTCTTACGATGGATATAAGTGTTTGGGGACCCGCATGAAGATGTTCCTTATGCAGCTCTTCTAATAATTGTTTCGTAATTGGGTTGCGATACTGCATAAGTATCGGGTGTTTAGCATCGTAGCTCAATGTGGTAGCGTTTAATCGTCCTCCTACTCTCAAGATTCCTTTTTCGTCGATAAAAGGAGTCAAGCTGCTAATCGAACTGTTGTTTTTTACGCAAGAATGGCGTGCTATTTGGGCCCGTTCATCAGCAAAATCTTGAAGCTGTATGCTCCTTATGATGAAAATTAAGGCGTCCTCCATTTCGTCTGCCTTTGGTATTGTTGATTCGATTTGTTTTGTAGTGGGGCTCCGAAAATGTTTTATAAATCGAAGTACATATGAAACGATCCTCTGCAGACGACGGAAAGAGCTCTTGTGATTGATGGTCTCAAATATGGCTGTTGTCATTGTAGCTTGTGTCGCAGTTGCTGACACTATCTTCTGTCTGAGTTCCGAAAAGTTCTTCTCAAGCGGTGGTTGCAACGGCCATGATGTTATTGATCCATGTAGAAATGTTGGACCATAAAACCAAAAGTTCTACTGCTAATTTAGCGGCACACAATTCAAGTCTGGGCAGAGTTATTTGTTTTACTGGTGCCACTCTTGATTTTGCCCACAGAAAACGTACAATAATGATGTTGTGAACATCTACTGTTCGGACATACGCTACTGCTCCGTAAGCCTTTTCTGATGCATCGGCAAATATGTGGATCTGAGGGGCCTTCGACGTGGCGTTTACAAAGACGTGACGTGGAATGTTTATGTTTGGCAACAGTTGAAGATCATGTCTGAAATTGAGCCAGGTGTCGTGAAGATCTTGTGGTAGTGCTGCGTCCCAGTCGAGCTTTAGCTTCCACAATACCTGTAGGAATATTTTAGCAGTTACTGTTACGGGGGCGATGAAACCGAGTGGATCAAACAAGCGAGCAATATCAGCCAAAGCTGTACGTTTTGTTATCTGCTCTACTCCCTAGTGCTGAGACATTTTCAGCACGCTCACGCGTGAAACGACAAAACCACGCATGACTCACGACACGCGCGTATCTCTAGTTTTAACCAATTAAGAGCCTGAGTAAGACGGTTGATTTCCTCCGTTAATTCCTGAAGAGTTCCTCTAACTAATACCTCTTCGCTGCTGACACTCATTTTTTTATTAACACGTCTATTCTAGCGTAGTATAGTCACCACAGTATCACTAGTGACTTTTGTCTCAATTTGATATTCTGAACGATTTCAAAAAGCTCTTTCAGTATCTATTGTCATAAAAGTTGTGATCTGATCAAACAACAAATAAATGTTTAAAAATAGAAAATATGTTCAATAACGATTAGCAATTATAATTTTTGTTGTTGTTTCGATTTACAGTTTAACATCTTATAATTTTTCCAGTTTATCGGATAACTTCTCCAGCGCCTGATTCATTGCCATAATGCCACAATTCTCAGCCAAATGTGCCTCCTGCTCAGCGCTTTCGCTCATACTTTCAAGGTCTAAAGGCCCAATTAGTCCAGACGTAAAATCGCTGCACAGAAAACAGCTGACTGAAGCTACCTTACCCGAACTCCATACAAACGATTACTCGAGCGTCTGCAAACGTAAACGTAAGCGCAGAAACCTGATAAGATTTGATTTGTTGCGAAAAATTGTGTCAGCTGTTTGTTTCGCTGACAAAGCGGGTTGCCACTGTAAAGTAATTTTACTCAAACTAAAATAAACAATTAATATTGTCAAAACTACTTAGAAAAACCAATATAAAATCAAAAATTGTCGCAATCAAAACTATTCTGCAAAATATAGCCCGAAAAAAGTGAAATGTGTGAATTGTTATTCTGCGAATAGACATACGGCTGCACTGTTGATTAATAAACCAACAGCACAAAAAGCTGACTTCTGCGATAGCTTAGGTTTGCAATATACGTTTACGCTGCGTTTACGAAAATACGTTTACGTCTGGACTAATTGGGCCTTAAGGATGAAAAGAAAACAATAAAATTGATAAATAATGACGAAAAATAATAAATTTTCCAAAAATACTTACTTTTCTGCCTTTTGCGTTATCTTCGAATAGTTTAGTATGTTATTGGACGTTTTGGGTACATAACGAATACTTGTTTCCAGAAGTATTCGGTAATCATAAGTTCATACTAATTTTTTTGTCACAAAATAATCCAAGGAAATCATATATTTTTAATGAAAAATTGTCCAAATGATTTAATTATACCTTAGTATAAATCGGAACGAAAAAAGACAATTGAGTTCAAGTTTTTTGAAATTTTGATTTGTGTAATTTTAGCTTTGATATATATTAGGGATGTGACGGATGTGAGTTTTGCGGAGGCGGATGCGGAGCTGTAAAAAGACTCGTTTCGGGTGCGGGTGTTGATGTTTGAAAATGGCATCCGCGGAGCCGGATGCAAATGAGGATGTTTCAAACAACTTTTTCGAAAAAAATTGAATTTTTTGGACTTTTTTAATTTTGTGTTGGGTATTTTGACGTTCTGAAACTGAATCTGACAAAATTTTGCACAGATCGCCTATAGTATCTGAGAAAAAACCAAAAACAAAGTAAAAAAGTTTCAAAAAAGTGCAAAAAGCTATAAGTGGGTCTTGTCGCGGATGTTTTAAATGTGTGATTTGCGGATGCGGGTGTCCACGCGGATGTCAATTTAGTGCGGATGCTCCGCGGATGCGGAGCTCAGTCACATCCCTAATATTTATCAATATATTGAGTCTGCGATCGAGAGGCATTCTAAGGAATTGGGTTTCCCTACGTTGTGGTACTATACTATCATTTATATTAGGCGAGGGTGAATGTTAGATGGGCGCTCTTTGACTCGTTGAATCTAATTCTCCATTTTTATAGCCAATTTTGCAAATTGTTTAAATGCTTTTGCACGTGTTGAGATATCAATTTAGGGTCTGATTGTGAGCACAATATTGCAGCGTCGTCGGCAAATGTTGAGATGAATATTTCCAGGAGAGAGCCAAGGACGTTGCCTTTGGGTAACTTGGAAAGTTTAAAACAAAAAGAGGTTAAAATACATAAAAAATCAGGGCCACGTTTTGGAATTGATACCGGAACTGAAACTCTTTCAATTCATGGAAACGAAACCGATATTTTGGAAAGCCGATACCGGAATCGATATTTTTTAAATCTCAGAACCGGAAATGAAACCGTTCAAAAGTCAAAATTACAAATACAATATAAACTGTTTTTGGAAATTATATAATTTTTCAAAATCTTTTGGATACAATTTTAAATTTCTTTACATTTGAAGGGGATAACGGGTTTAGGCTGTAGTAACATAAAAATTACTTCGAGAAAATCAGATTCATAGTTTTTAATTTAACACAAATTCTTTCAAGAAAATAAGTTTACATTTTTCTTTTTTTAATGCAATTTGGGGACATGTCTTCTTTGTCGCTTGCCCTCGAAACTATGACCAATGATTAAATTTGTGTTACATACCGCTTTTATTCACTCGGTTGTTCCTTTTATGTATATTGCCACGCTGAATCCAATAATAATGAAATTTTTCCAGCACGCACCATTTTTCCGCAAACGCCACAAAAATTGCATTGTTGTAAAAATTTCATTATTTCTTTCTTATTCAACGTGGCAAATTACATAAGAATTTGTCTATCAAGTCTATTTAACATTTAACACACAAGAAGTTCAGTTTTGTTATTCAGTGTAATTTTTGTTATTTATTTGTTACATTTTTCGTATCAAACCGAAATTTTCATGTAATCGTGGACATGGATCATGGTCATCACTAGGCTGACAATTATTTTGGGCAATGGCCCAATTCAGTGGCTTCGGACCAACGCTACGCTACTAGACGTGTACAATAATGTTGCACAAAAAAATTTATTTCTCATAAAAATGAGGTCAGTGAAGTTTTGCGTCGATCGGACCACTTTTGATAGACCCAACGTAACTTTATTTAGGAAAATATTGATGTTTGGAATTAATTTTTTTAAATTATTACGTTTTATAAATTTTTATCTTATTGGTAGAAACCAACCAAATTTACGTAGCTTTCCAACGAGCTGCTAAGAATCAAATTCGGTTGAAAAATTTTGAAACCATAAATACATACTTTCAAGTTAAAAATTACTTTATAGAAAGGAAATACTCATGATGTATACTCAAATGTATCATAATATAAAAAAATTAACATTAATTCAATAAACTCATTTTCCATATATAAAGTATTTTTTAACTTGAAAGTAATTCTAATTTATTACATTTTTATACCCCCACACACACTGTGGCAGGGTATACTAACTTTGACACAACGTTTGTAACGCCCATTAGGAGGCGTGTATGGAAAAGTATATATATTCTTGATCAGCATCACCGCCGGAGTCAATTTAACCATGTCCGTCTGTCTGTCCGTCCGTCCGCACGATAGCGGTCGCAGTTTTGGAGATATCGACTTGAAACTTTGGGTACATGTTTTTCTCGTGAATATTGCGATCAAGTTCGAGAATCAGCAAAATCGGATAAAAAAAAATCCCATACACCGAAAAAAAGGGTCAACATTTTTCAAGTCTTTTTTATTGTTGCATTCGATTGGAAATGTTTAGAAACGTATGTTTGACATGGTCCGAGGTTCCAAAACCACATATATAAGGGTCAAAATAAGGTCTTGAGACTTTTTTTGGTGGATTTGATTGGGAATTTTCAGAACCGGATTTTGGATATGGTCCGGGCTTCAAAACCACCTATAATTGGCTCAAAATAGGTTCTTGAGACTAAATTTTTTTATGTTCCAGGTACTTCTTCCTACTGTGTAGGGGTATTTCAGCTTCGGTATAGCCGAAGATAATCCACTCACTAGTTTTGTGAAATTTCGTGTTTAATCATGTTTACTTCTAGCTTCTAGCTGCAGCAATTCAGAAATAATAAAAAAACAGTGAAAACACTTTTTTTTGACATTTTTTCGCACACTTAACCCTACAACTCCTTACAGGGTCAGAGAGCACTGCAACAACTCCAGAGGTCCAGGGTCGAATTCCGGGATAACTAAGTAAAGTAAGTTGAAGTTTTTAAGTGAATTTAAAGTTATTACAAATTGTTATAAACAAAGAGTAAGAAAACCAAAATAAGTAACAAAAATAAACAAATTTCAGATTAGAAACTATCAATACTTATAATTGGGAAAGATTATGGGCAATAGACGTTCCTAGCCACTTCACTTTTGCCCAAAAATCTACTTTGAAATTCTTGTTACTTATCGCTATATCGACTCAGGAGGATGCTGATCAAGAATGTATATACTTGTACATACCGGAAACGCCTTCTCATGGGCGTTACAAATGGAGAGACGGAAGCAATATATCCTTGGACAGTAGTGTGCAGGGTATAAAATGGGTTATAGAAAAATTGATTACATTTTTGAAATCAGCGGACCTAAAATACATCTAGAAACTTAGTTGCCATTAATTAAGAACACTCCTTCGATTTTTGTCCCAAACTTATATGGAGACAAATCACTGCGCGATGGTGTCCTCAGTTTTTCTGCAGCACGTCATCATTTATTTGTTTCCCGACTTTTGTTATTATAAAAAAAGGTATATTTTGATACAGCTGCTCCTAAAGTGATTGCAAAATAGCTATTTGTACGTTTTTTATTAATTTTTTGAATTTTTATAAAAGTGTACATTTTTGGCTGAAATTTCGGCCGAAAACGATATTTTAGTCTCTAGTAATTGTATACAAAAAAAAGTCAAGACATTATAATAAAATATAAACATTTTCGTGTATTTAGCATAATAACCAATAATAAACAATATGATCGTGATTAAATAACAATTAAAAGTAAAATCATGAGGCCGCATTTTTGTCATTCAGCAATATAAGAAAGTGTGAAAATCAATTCTTATCACTCTGCAAAAAACAATAATATAAATTTTAATTTAAATTAAGATATTTTCATAATGATATTTTTAATTAAGTTACACAATGTATAAACAAAATGCTCTGTTATTTTATTAAAAAATTTGGCAAAGAACCAGCAAGGAAATGCTTTCAATCAAACAAGTAAATAAATGTATGTTTACAAAATAGATGCAATAAAACGTGTATGTATAAAGATACTGCTAAATAAAACCAATTCATTTACCAAAATTTCGTATTTCCCATTGACAGTGCATATGTATTTCAAATGTATGACCACTGCCAATTCGCATATGGTGATTCTAACGTGACAGTAGTTTGCCCTTTAATGTGTTTTAAAAGTGTGGATGGTTTTATGGAAAGAATGCGTATCGTTAACATCAAGAATGTGGCCATAGCTAAATAATACTATTTACCTGCATATAGTGGTTTATTAAAAACGTGAGACCAATGCCCAAGCCAACAGCCAACAGATGCGAAATGTACAATTTTGGGAATGGGCGACGTTTCCGGAGCAGAAAACCGAGTAGAGATGCCTTTCGATCCGAATATGGAGGGTAACGTCCACTGAAAAAAAAATTAGTAGAAAACTTCACTTTAAATTTACTGGAATAACATACGATGCCAGTAGTTCGCCCAGTGGTCTCAAATTCTTTCCAAGGCATGACTTCTTGTGCGTGAATGTATCAAATCCATATTTGCCGTGATAACGACCCATGCCGCTGAAACCGACGCCACCAAAAGGCAATGTGTCAACTATATCAAGAATAAAAAGTTTATGTATTTTGTGTGATTTGAAATGCGGAAACTTAGCATATACGACGGATACTACATATGTTTTGAGATATGGTAACACGTTTGACGTTTTTTAATGAACGCTTTGTCATACGATTTTTTTTTACAGAGACTTGGAAAAGTCCCATACAGTCGACTGTTGTTTAGTTTCGTGCTCATTGTATGATTCGAATATTAAATCTGTGGCCAAAAGCAATACTGACTTGAGTTTAACATATCTCAAAACACAGTTTTAACCCTCGTAGTAATAATAATTTAAGTACAATTAAGACTTATACGGGATTAATACTATATAAGTTATATTAAGTGATGATTGTATACATTTCTTTAGTGATCTCAAAGACTTGCTCTGTGTCAGCAAATTGGCAAAGTTAATTAAAATTCAAAACATTAAATACTTTACGACATCGAACGACTGGTCAGAGCCGTTGCACGCAAATCTTTGTAATACCTAAGAGAATACTTGTGTGTTTGTATGTCTATTATGTATGTATGTACAGAAAGGAACACCGAATTACTTTAATTGGCCACTAAATTTAAAAACTATTTTGGCGAAAATATGATTTTACAGATGGGTGTGACGAGAAACAACTTTTTCGTTGACCGACTTTGGCTCAGAAATTGCGTATTTGTTAACGGAAAAACAATGAAAAAAAATCGTCTTCAGTTCGCGTAATTCGGAGGCTCAGAGTAATTTTCTGATTCTAAAACACATTTTCAGAAAAAACAAGTGAGTAAGTTTCAGTCGGTCAAAGGCGACTTATATATACCGTACACCTACGGCGCGATATTTGTTCTGCCATCTTGAATTTTGAAATTTCAACATCGAATTCGAAATCAGCGACCCCAAAAACCCCACCTACGGCGCGATATTTGTTCTGCCATCTTGAATTTTGAAATTTCAACATCGAATTCGAAATCAGCGACCCCAAAAACCCCATATACTAAGTTTTTCAATATTTCAGCGGAATAAGGTTACATATTTCACAAAACACGATTTTCACTTATGGGAGGTAGATGTGGCAGTCACCTGATTACGCTCATTTTGAATACCAACTGCTTCTAGATCTAAAAAAGATGAATCCAAAGTTTGGGCCCTCTAGCTTTCTTCTAGCTCCTGCAATACCGCTTACAATCAACTCAGGAGGTGACGCTGATCAGCAATATATATAGTTTTCCATACCTATCACGGCTCCTTCTTGGTGTTACAAGCTTCAGACCAAAGTGGATATACTCATAACTCGTAAGGTATAGGTTATAAAAATGTTTCTTGTTGCCCTAAGGAGGATGTTATATTTTTAAATTGATTCTTACAGCGAAAATGAGGTTGCAAGACTCAACTCTTGCCCGGAATTCCTCCCAAATTTAAGACACTGATAACACCGTGCAACACCAAATTCTGATTGTCAATCTGATAACAGATTCTGCTAGGTCTTGGTCTACATAATAACACCCTACAAGGATTTTTCTGGATTAGCTCGAATATGCGATTTATTCGTGGCCAAAGCTCAAAGGAGCGTACTTCACTTTTGTTGAAACAACTTTTTAAAGGTAAATGATGTTAGGAGGTTCAGATGTTCGGCAACATTGTTGATAGGGTTAAGTAGAATATTTTTGCTAAAGATACTAACACGATATCGCTTACCTTTGAAAAGTTTTGTCGACAAGATTGCAGTAACCCTTTGAGGGAGACCTTTCAGAATATGTTATCAGATCGGCAATCAGAAAAATTAACCCTCATTTTGTCGCATAGTTTAATAGAATCGGAGATTTGTAAAAAAAAAATGTTGGGGGTTTTTTGGCCAAGCCTCATTTTTTTTTCATTAATTTTTCGTTGATTAGATAGCAAATACGCAACTATTGAGTTCTGTTAGAAATTGGTAAGCGCAAAATTTATGGTTTTTTTTTTTAATATTTATCGATATTGTTGATGTTAAAGATACAAACAATGTAATCTAAAAATTGGAATTTTCTGAAATACATTTGGTTATTCTGAATAGACGATTACATTTGTAATTTAAATACACACGAAAAAACGTTACTTTAAATTACAATTACTCAATACATTTTAAATACGATTACGATATTTCGTATTTTGGGTGCAATTACTAATAAATTAAACAAATTCCATTGTTCAACAAGAAAAAATATTATTTTCTAGTGTTCTGCGATCAAAAATAACAAGCATTTAAGTCAATTTAGACAACAGCAAAAATTGTTTTACCGTTATGGTATACGGTTGAGATAAATTGTCTTAATCGATTGTTTCTCTCAAATCTACAATTTTAAATTTCTGTGTTTGATTTTTACCAATTTACAATGTGAAGTCCTTTCTGTTTTATTTTGAAAAATTCTTAGTTTTGTTAAAGGCCTAACTAAACTTGGCGAAAACTAAATACAATGGCACTTAATTTGACTATGAATATGGGCCAATGGCTTTATACTTTCGAAAATGTTGACATTTCCTAAAACAACCAAATCCGGAGTCCTAAGTAAGTGAATGATTTTCGCAATAATGAGAAATTAATGACAACTCGATAATAGATGAAAGTAATGTGAAATATCTGAGAAGTTTTAAAATTAAATTCCAAAATAGTAATGAAATATTGATTAATGTTTAATATATCAACTTAGTTACAAAAGCAAGTAAAGTTTTGTCATAAATATTAATATTTTTATTTCAATTTAGATGTAGAAATTAGTAAACGTGTCATAATTATACCTCCATAATGGGCAAGAAGATCATTAGAGCAAACAGCACCACTTGAAGTATTATTTTTAAACAATTCTATTGTTTTGCTAGAATTGCTCATGACATATAACGCCAAGGGTTTCTCCCTGTGTGAGTTAATACAAAATAAAAATGGTTTTTATTGCAATAAAAGTTGTAAATGGAGAAGCAAATTGTGCAGAACGGATACGATGTTCGAAACGAAATGTGTTATTGGCGAAATGTGTGTTATAAGTTTGTATGTACATATATTGATCAGGGGAAAGTGTTTCCATTTATTTATATGAAAGTAAACTTAGTTGCTAGTTAATTCTTAATCGTTTTAGCATATAAATATTTTTATAAAATACCTCCACAATGCATGATAGTTTCATTGCTGCAAAATCCGCCACTTGTAGAATTATTTCGAAATTCTTTAATTGTCTTCGTAGACTTAGAGAATACGTAGATCACTAAGGGTTTATCCCTATTTCATATATAAAAAATAATACTCTCATTATCCATTTGTGAATTAAGCGACTACAAGAAAGTGCTCAACGAACGGTTTGCATTGAACTTCAGATTTAGATAGGCACAACCAAAATATCAGATTTCAGAATTAAATATGCACCACCTATCTTTGTATAGTGTACAAAATGTTATGTGTTCGATTCCTATCTAATCACATTCCATATCGCTGGGCTGGATGAAATACTTGTAACAAGAAATCAGTTCAATCCCTGCAAACATTTGGCATATAGAAGATAAGGAGGATAACTCCTTATCTAAATGGCTTGATGCCACAACCATGTGTTTTATTTCTTAGTTGAATTTTTAGTTTTCTTTTTAATTAAAATTAGAGAAACAAAAGAATAAATTATTGCTGCAAGCTATTTTAAATGTTTTTTTACATAAATGGAAATTAAATAAAAAGTGTTTATACACCAAATTCAATGTCTTCCTAGCAACAGCCAATTGAGTTCAAAGGAAATTGGTCTAGTTGGTTCGTCGATAACTCCATAACAATGAATCGACTATTGTAGCTTTTAATAAATATAAATGTTTTTGTTCCGAAAGATGTAAGAATATCATGTAAATATATGAAAAATTAAATAAAAGAAATAAAAACTAGAGAGTGGACTATATTAGGCTATGCCGAAGCTGAAATACCCCCACACAGTAGGAAGAAGTACCTCGAACATAAAATGATGTGGTTTCAAGACCCCATTTTGATCCACCTATAAATAGTTTTGGAGCCCGGACCATGTCCAAAATCCGTTTCTAAAACTTTCCAATCAAATCGATCAAAAAACAGACAGACAGACGGACAGACGGACATGGCTAAATTGTGCTTCCTTGGCTCAAATATAATCGGTTGGCTAGTTTTGATATTTTTCGGTTCATTTTTGCGCTAGTAAATCAAAAAGGTTAGTTTTTGTTCTGAGAGCGTCATATGCGCTTCAGAACAAACCACACCTGTACAAAATTAGAGCAAAAGAGCGCTCACGACAAGGCAAAAATGCAGTTATTCTTTTTGACAAGCATCAAATCATTTTCACTTCTTCTGCTATGCATCTCCCGTTCTCGTGTGCAAATCAAAACAAACTTGGTTGTTCAAAAGAAAAATTATGGATATGGACGAGATTCCCATGGAAGAAGTGAAATTAAATAAAGAATAATTAAATTTGTATTAATTTTGCTATTAATATCTTATCGTAATTGAAGTCAGTAGCCACACGACGTGACTATCACCACTTAGACTAAAACTCTTAACAATTTAAGCAACGTTACCACCATATATATTTATAGTTTAGAATGGTTTTTAAACATGTATAAATCTAAATATAAAATTCAAAGCAAATCAGATTAGGTGAACCTTCCTTGTTAGTGCAAAACACGCGCTCTTAATATTATTATTTTAAATTGTTCAAATTTAAATTTGTCTGCATTTGAACATTTTAGGAACAAACATATACATTTTAGACAATTGAAATAAATACAATATTTACATTCGTCCATTTATAGAATTAAATAATACATAGTACAAGCTGAGATAATTGCATATTCAACAGATCGTAGTTCAAGCGCACACGTGAGTCAAATATATTCAAAACCAAAAGCAAACTGAACTCAGTTCGTTTCCATAAATACGATTCAATTGCAAAAGGTATTGAATCCCAAAGCTATAACCACCACCACAAATTTAAAATATGGGATACAATGACAAAAGGAAAATATTTACAAGAGGAGATTTGAGCACAGAAGATACTGCCGATAAGATCACCTTTAACCGTAAAAGTCTGGGTTAAGCAATAATTTCCTGGGCTACATAAAGGCCAACGATTTTGAACAGTCGAATATGTGGATTCTTACCGGCATAATGCATTATTGTGTCATTCAAACACATTCCGCCCGACTGGGTGCTGCCAATGAATAAGTTTTGCACTTCTGTTTCCATTGTGAATATATACGCGACAAGGGGAATTTCTCTATAGATATGAATATATGAGTGAGACGGCCACATATGGATGAATGAAAAATGATAAATGTAGTATAAATAAAAAAACACAACAATTAGTGTAAGTGTCATTTTCGGCTTGGCCGAAGGTCGCTAACGTAAACCCTAAGCAATAAAATGTAATGGCTGTTTCATCGTGAATTCACAACGATAAACCGACCCGGTGCACAGCACATGACTTCATAGAAACCATGGGCAAACATAGAAGGAGTATTCTGAATTATTTGAAGCTTCTAATCGATATTAACCCGCTGATGTCAAAAATGTAACCGTTTTTCCACATCTGTTTCATTTTAGGAGTGATTGGATTTTTATTATCTTCAGTGATTTTTAAAGAAAAATGTCTGCTCTGCATATCGGAATACTATTTTGATATATGCGATATAAAAGTGGACAAACCGTCGCCAATTGATTCCTCTGTTGGTCGAAAGCTGTGAATTTTTTGAAATTACCTTCAAAACAAAGCCATACTTGACAAAATCCGAGAACTCTGATTTTTCTATTTTTGTCCACACCAAGACCAAGAGTACTGTGCGGTATAGTCCTAAAAACTAAAACTGAAAGGAACAAGTTGAGTACTCACTGAAATGAAATTAATTATCAAAACGAGAAAAATACAAGAAAACTAAATTATTCGTTCGTGAAGCCTTCTTTTTGCTTCTATGGCGTTTAGAGAACAACATTAACAACAACAAAAATATTTTTATCCAGGCAGTCGTTTTTTGCGGTGTTATGTTTTATTAAAAGGTATTATTGCCCCATGGGCAAAATAAACAGTGTGTTCGTTTTTTTCATATTATTTGTGCAATTTTGTATGAAAAAATCAAAGGCATTTTCACGAAATCGGATTTATAAGAAAAACTGTTGATCGGAGAGAAAAACCTCTTGTATTTTGTAGAGAATTTTCCAAGAAACAAATAATAAAACACAGTTTTCAAGATAATCACGCTTTGTTTGCGCAGGTCTGTGTGATTTTCTCGGTTTCGAAGCGTATTGTAATTTTTTTGTTGCCAATATGGTTTTCTTTAACGCTGTAGAAACTTGTATTTTTGCTCGTTCCGAAGAGATCTTTCAACCTTCAATTTGATTATATGGCCAACCAATGGCATGATTTTAGGGCTGATATCAATGAAAACAAAATCCCTCCAGCTTGTACTTTAAATTTCATTATATTTTTATTATGGTTTTTAATACAGATCAACATACAGACGGACATGGCTAAGTCGTAATGCTATGTTGTCCAGGTGTTTATATTTTTGTACATATAAACTTGTGAAAAAATAAAACGACAACAAAACAAATACATCCTGAGCCATTTGATGCATTTTATTGTGAATTGAATTTGCTGTTTAAATATGTGAGAGTGATGCAGTACACAAATTCACTGTGGTATAAATGTTTTAGCGAAAGTCTAGCTTTTAACATACCTGGAATTGATAAATTTGATGGCGTCGTATGCATTTTCCACTGTGAAGATTGGTAATATGGGGCCGAATATTTCTTCTTGCATTATTGCATCATCGGGTTTCACATCGATAAGAATAGTTGGCTCAATGAATCGCTCGGCGGCATCATAATTGCCACCGACTGCAATTTTACCCGACTTCATAAGTCCAAGCAGACGTCTGAAAATATGAACGATTACCGTCAATGAACCAAACAACTGAAATGCACTAGTATTACTGAAAGTTTTGTTGATTTATTATCCGACTGAGATCAGGACTGGCTTTAATGTTTTCTCCATACCACTCTTTGAGTATGGCTTTCGCTTCGACAATGAACTTGTCTTGAATTTCGCTTGAGCATATAACATAGTCAGGCGCAATACATGTCTGGCCACAATTAATCATTTTACCCCAAAGAATGCGCTTCACAGCAGTACGCAACTCCACTGATTTATCAATATAACACGGGCTAAATGGTAAAAACGCTATTATCGAGTACGTTGTCTGGAATGGAAAACAAGTTCTACCTTTTGCCTCCCAATTCCAGTGTGACCGGTGTTAAGTATTTATTGGCGGCAGCGTGTATTATTTTGCCGACCCTTGTGGAACCTGTATAGAAGATGTAATCAAATCGCTGTTTCAGTAGCTCACTTGTCTCATTGGGTCCACCACAAACGACGGGGTAGCATTCCTAATAGAAGCAATATGGTTAAAAATATACATAGCTGTAAAAAATCTATAATACATACATTATCCAAGTATTTCGGGAGTGTTTCCGCCACAAATTTGGCACAATTTGCAGCAATTTCACTTGGTTTGATCACAACACAGTTGCCGGCAGCAATTGCGGCTGCCACAGGCACCAAGAGCAGTTGCAGTGGGTAGTTCCAAGCGCCAATCACGAGAACAACACCGAAAGGATCATTGAATATCTGCACATCGTCCAACATGTTTACTAACGATTTCTCTGGCTATAAGCGAGAATTTAAATAAACCAAATGTAATCTTTACGCCTTTAATTGGATAACTGGAAATTTTCAATTATATTTGAACAGTTATCGGATTAGTAAGATGATATGCCCACTTTTTATAATCTAACTGTTTGTGTTTTTTTGAAATTTTGGTTTTCCCGAAGATAAGAGCACCACTTATAATTTTACTGGTCCGATGTCTTCAATTCAATTTTAATTTTGTTGGAATTGATATTTGAATACTGCAAGAGCGATTACTAGCATGCATTAATATTGTATTTACCAGCTCTGGTTTGACCCAATCTTTCAGGTTGTACAGAATGTGTTTTATGTCGTTCTTCATGAACTCGGTTTCCACAACCAAACTCTCCTGTTTCGGACGACGTAAATCGGCATCAAGTGCATTTATCATGTCGTTCTCGTGCTCCTCGTACATTCTCAAAAGGTTTTCGAGTTGCTTTTGTCTGTAAATTTAAAAAATGTAAATTTTTTGTTCAATAAAACTTTGAATCCATTTTAATAATTTCACGAAATAATGGGAAACAATCTGTATTAACAACTTAAGTCAAAACATGTAGTTTTAAGATTTGTATCCATTTTGTTTCGTTATTTCGATTAAATTTTGTCCTTAACTTAAAATAAAATATTTCATGTACACATTATTTAAAAAACCATAAAAGCAGAATAGTGAAAAGTGGTATAAATCGATTTTTTCCTATCTCGACTTAAGGTCCCCACACTCAAAAACGATAGTGCGTTCTTTTTAACAAAATTTATAAATTATATAATTTTTTTTTGTTTTTATAAAATTTTTCACCACAAACAAATCTTTTTTATTCGAATATCGCCTTTTCCAGAACAATATTTGAACAAGTTCCGCGGCGGATGCGGAATTTCACGTAGGTGTGTGGACCCTTTAAGGTGATGTTATGTAAAACGCACACTGAAGCAGGAACCGCCAAGAACCTGTTCGGGAACCAAAACCGGCCCCGTTTCAATTAATGGAACCGAAACCGGAACCAAAACTGAAACCAGAATCGATATTTTTTATATCTCAAAACCGGAACTGTAAATTTTTTCTTTTTAAAGTTTAGATTTTTTTGATTTTATGGAACCGAAACAGCAACGAAACCTATATTTAAAAATTTCTAAGACCCATAACAGAAACTGAAATCGATATTTTTAAAATCTGAGAACCTGAACCTGAACAACGAATAAAATTCTTAAAAACTAACAAGGTACCTACAACTTTCAATTTTTAGAAATCGGTTATTGTGAATATGCGCGTATAATTCAAAATGTATCTCAATCGCTGTTGCTGTTTAACAGCGCCCCTGGATTTGACTTTTTGTTATTAATTAAGCAATGCAACTGAATATTAGAGCATTGGGAAGCTTCCAGTGAGATACCCTTTTAATGACGTCTCCACAAAAGTGTAAAGCACCACGATTTATGGAAAATCTTTTCGAATATCCATAGGAATAGCAATTTCTTATGTAAAATGGTGAACGGATTTCAAATCTAACTAGCTAGTAATTCACTCAGGACATCAAATTAAACGTAATAAAAAGTTTAAAGCGATGACAATCATATTTCAAACTCAATTATTACTGGTTGGATGTGGTGTCGTTGCACAGTATAGTGACACGTATTTCTGCTGACCGATTAGAAATGTTTGAGTCGATACCATCGCTTCGCAAAAGCCGGATAAAGAAACCGATACTAATAGCAAAAAAACTGGAGACCAACCGACACCGATTTTTCAAATTTACACCTTTAATTTATTATTTTCGGTCGACCTCTATTGATTTTACATTTTTCAACTCTATGCCCTCTATTGATTTTACATTTAAGCCTATGTACTAACTACCGGTCCACAATGTCAAATGGAGCAAATAAAAAAATTGCAGTCGAAGAATGGCTTTAAGCATGCGTATGGCGGCAGAAATCATCGTCAATGTTAGGATTACCAAATTAACTTCCGAAGCAAAACAAATTTCATTAATGTTAGCGTCTATATTAGGGGTATAACTTTTAACAGCTTTTGCAAATTTAATTTCATTCCATGCGGCAACTTTTTGCAACAAAACCAAAAAATTATTTATTTTTTCACTACTTCTCAGCTTGAAGTGTTTTTGAAAATATGAGGTTGTGAAAAAGTTATACCCCTAGTGTATATGTTATCTTTCATGTTATTCAGTAAAATTTGAGCGGATTTGCATGATTACTTATGACTTGCTAAAGCGCTTACGGTGCAAAGAAAAAAAGCCAAAATGTGAATGAAAACGTTATCTGTCAGTGCAAAGTGTGAGTGTGAGCAAGGTCAATGCTAAAACTTAAAATTCGATTAACATATTCAAATTCTGTGGTCGAGCCATCATTAAAGTTGAGTTAAATACAAATTCGCGATTTAAAATTGCAATCGTTTGTGGCTGAAGTTAAAAATCAATAAACATTTTAGAATATAAGCAATCATTTTTTCCACCCCAGAGCAATATTTACCTCGGAATTAATTCGATTCGCAACTATCACTGCTAAATAAAAAGTGCACTACAGTACTAAAGCTTGCAATTTCGGGACTCTTTGGCAATCTCAGGAATTGCAATTTAAATCCCTGGCTTACGGAATTAGTCCCGGGATTTGAAGTTTTTTTTAACACAAAATCTAAAAATTTAAATCCAAGGAAATAAAATAAACACATTTTATGAATGCAAAATTATCCAATTAAAATCCACATAAATAACCCAGTTCACTAAGTCTTTTTAATAGATGTTAGGTACTTACATACATACAAATTCTACTCAGTTCATTTAATTTTGCATAATTTGAATGATTGAAAAAAAATAGATTTTCTTTAATTCTTCGGGGTCCTCTTAATAATTTTCGTGTGCCACCTGTGGAAATTAGCGATCTGCCAAGTAAATATCGATTTATAATTGCATACTAAACCAATGAACCGATAACAATCACAGTAATTCAGCGGGCCTCTGCTAAGTGAAAAAATTATTTCCAATTTGCATTTTTACCATTTTAACTTTGGTTTTATCAATTTGGTCATCTAAAAACTTTCAAATTGATATACAAATTTTAAAAAAGCTATTCTGTACGGATTCTTATTTTGCCGGGTTGAAAGAGTGAAATGTTGTGCGAGCAAAATGGAAAAGGGCTGTGCGCTTCTGCGAAATATCACATTTTAAAGTTTGGATCAACGCATGAACACGTATAGTGTACCAGATACATTAGCATAATGCCATAAATATTGCTAACTCAAATTGTTTAATACTACTACATACAATCCCATCTTAGTCATTCTGTTTCGTTCTTGCACTTTTATTCACATCAACTATATGATGCGACTTTGTTTAGATTTCTTAAATCTTGAAATTTGTTTGCAAACCTTGAGCGACAACTTCCGTTTCTTTTCAGCATCGTATTTCGTTCGGAGTTAATTATGGAAATTCTATTTCAGACTGGCAATGTGAGGTATTTTGTTCAAAGTTTATTCTCATTTCAATATTTTGCTTATAATTCTATGCAAAAAATCCGTTTATACGATTACCAGTTAACGCGATATTTATGTGAGGTTGTTTCAGAGGCTAATTAAAAATATACCTTTAAATGCCAACTGGAAGTTTCAACTTTGATATAAGGTTGCAACTTTTCAAAATTCAAGTTTTATTAATAACTATTGCATGCAAAACAATTAAAGTTATAATTGATGCCTGCTCAAATTAAAGTTGTTTAGGACTTTGTCAGGCGAATGCGAAGTAGCAAAAAAGAGCTTGCTGAAAATTCGTACGAATTTGTGTTGTAGTTGAATTTATATCTAGTACACGATTTATGAATCTATGTATGTATAAATTGTATAAGTTTGCTAAGACTCCAAAGGTGAATTTCCTAAGTTAGGATTCTCTTCAGTGCTTCAGGGTTTTTTTTTTTTGAAGTAAGCCTAATGACAGTTTTTTGTTCATTACATATGACATCGCATACCGCATTCCTGTTACGTGGTTGCAATCATTTGTTTGGACTGTGTCTAGCTCTTATTTATATTACTACTCTGTGTTTGGGAAAACTCATTGCATTGGGGTATATTATAAATCATCGAATTGACTCACCTGAACTCTAGGCTTTTCGTTTTTCCACTGGAGAACGATGTGCGGCATCTTTGTAATGTCTTTATTTTGAAATATGCATTCGGAATTAAATGCGAACAGTTATGAAAATAAAAAAGTTAAAATATTAGATATATATACACAGTAGCAGAATAATAGAATAATATATGTAGTTAAATATTAGAAATAACAGATATGTATCATTCACTCACATCATCGAAGTTTGCCATTTTGTCGACTTGGCCAGTATCTGCAAGTATTGAAATACACAAAATTTATTATTTTTGCTGTTCTTTACTCACTTTGCAGTGTGTACACTCAAATTATATTTTATAAAGTTGTAAATTGTATGTAAATGTGCTATAAATTTAGTTATCTTTTATTGTATAATTGACAATTGGGATTTTAAAAAAATGTCGATGACGATTCTGTGCACCTTTTTATTGTATGTATGTTTTCACAGAATTAAAAATGCTCTTGCTGCTCAATGATAACAAGAAATTTACGAAACTTCCAGGCAGCGAAGCAAAATCACAAATTTGAGACGGAGTAATTAAATTCACAATTATCAAGTTAAAAAAACAATCCAACAAAAAGACACGAATACGGCAATAAGCGACGAACGATAGCGGACGACTGGACGACTGGAAAAAATAAACACAAGTTGGCCATCACTCGTATCAGCTGATGACTAAAAAGCTCTGCAACAGGGTTGCGTTCTAAGGTATTCGACAAATTACATTTTAAAGCACGGGAAAGAGATTTACTTTAGGCAGTGATGCATTTGACGCGTCAACAAATTTATTTGACGTTTTTGACGTGAAATTTTACCGGTCAAAAACTTGATGCATGAAAAAATTAGCCTCCAATTTTATCGTAGCTCATTATCAAAAAAACAACATTTATCGAAAAAAAATACAATAAATTATTTTATTCAAATATTTGCTCCTGTCAACTATAAACTGATGCGATATTTGTACTCGTATTCTATCTGAAAACACTTTGCGCCGCCTTCGCCTTCTTCGAAAGTCATCCTTTGGATCAAAGAAGAAAATTTAAACTAAATTTAAGTCGAAATATTGGACAATAAAAACACCTCAATTATAAATACAACAAATAGTATCAAACCATTACATTTAAAAATTAGAGGTCGCTAAAAAACTATTAAAACATAAATAAAAATTTATTGCCGCCGGCCAGTCTTGAACCTACGACCTGTGGAAATTGGAAATAATAAATTCACACCCATCTATCATAGGCACAATTTTTCTGTGTCTAACTGAAATATATATAAAACAGAAAAAAAAGTTTTTTTTGAGTTTCTTTATTTTTAGAAGAAAAAAAAACGAAAAGCTGTTGAGCAATATACAATTGAAGTTTCTGTTTTTGATTTGAAAACTTCAATTTATACTTTTAGAAACCAAAAAACGATTGCTTGCTGAGAAATATACAAATGTTTAGACGATTGTCAATAATGCCGGATATAGACGAGTCGGTTAGAGCGCACTCCACACTCCAGAGGACATCGGTTCGAATTCCAGGAAAACTCAATTTGAGGAAAAGTTGTTTCAAATTAATTTTTTTTTAATGTTTTGCTTTTGTTTTGATGCATGAATATTCCTCTATGATTATTAAAAACTGTTTTTCGGAAACTTTTTTGGTATTACTTTATGCAGTTTTAACCTTTTTCACTGTGACTTTTTTGTTAACGTATTAAACTTAATAAGGGGACAGTTTAATGATTTTCGAAACACTGGGAGGGTAAGAAACATAAATTGGAATTCAGGATGTTTTAATTTTTGTAAAAATCGCCGGCAAAATCCTGAAAAATGAAGTACTTGTCGATACCTTTCCAACGATATATCGCGTTTGTCGATAGGACATCAAATGAAGAAAAATCAATTTAGGCTGTTTTTTGGGCATGCCTAATGTAGACATTTTTTTGCGCTGAAACTCTTTTGAGGTAAGCTTTCAAATGAGGGGTGGACGTTGTTCACTTTTAGTTATCTATATAATTTTCCATAGTAACAAAAATGGTTCCAAGCTAGAATAACCTTTGGTTAATGTTAACCAGGAGTGAACAGACACAATCTTAAAGTATTACTTCTTATGTACACACTAATCTTTGTAAAAATTAAATTTTTGACTTGCAAATTAACTTATTGTCGAACCTTGTGTGAAAGCGTACGGAACCCAACTGAAAACAAAAAATGTTTGTTACTATGTATGAACGTTCGTACAATTATCGACAGGCATTTTCTTTATCTTTGTGAGCAATCACACATATTTTCACTTCGATAGCCATTGGGGACAGAGTTCTCTACATTTTAGTAAACATACCATTTTGATAATAACCTAAGTCCATAGTAACCTAGTCGAAAATCACTACATACTATGTACAATTTCACAATTCTCATTCTTTTGTGAATTATTATTCGAATTACGGTATGCAATAATTCCATTAGCATATTCCACTATTTTTGGATTTTTAACGAGTATTTCTTTTAAGAGGCAGCTGAATAAAGATCTTGATTAAGAAACTTTTAATAAAACTGGTTTTGCACAAAATTTTAAAAAAGGCGTGATTGCTGTTTACCAGTTAGGTTTTCGCGATAAACATGATATTATCTACCAAGTGTATCGCATTGTTGTATCAATAAAAGGCAAATTTAAAAAAAACTGTACAGCTCCGCTGTTTTTCTCGATAAAGTCTTATTATTCTTCCCGAAAATATGCACAACCCACTAAAAACTATCTCACACATATAAAAACTCCAAGTTCAGCATCACCTCCTAGTCGATTTAGCCATGTTCAAATCAGATAAAAAATAGGGTGGGCTCCCATATACGAAAAAAAGTGATTATTTTCACAAATTTTTTTTTTATTGCTGTATGTCAAAGCCGATTTATATATACCTACATATTGGATCCGCCATCTTAAATTTGGAAATTTTAACATCAAATTTGAAATCAACGACCTCAAAAACCGACTACACAAAATTCATACTATTTTGAAGAAACCTTAAAATTTCGACAGCGATATTGGATCCACCATCTTGAATTTGGAAATTTCAGTCAATAAAAGCGACCTTTAACACCCTCCTATATCAAGCCTCATACTATTTCGGTGAAATCTTGAAATTTTGTTCACCATTTTGAAATTTTAACTCAATTCGAAATCAGCGACTTCAGAAACTACCGCATACCAAGTTTCGTAGAGACTCATTGAGATTTTGAAATGTTGGTAGCCATATTGGATCCGCCATTTTGAATTCTTAGCTTTCGACATCAAATTTGAAATCAGCACCTAAAAAATACCAATATCATGAAAAAATTTAATTCTGGCTTTGGTTTAACCAATGCAGTTGTATGCGTTTAGATACAAAAAAATTGTTAACCTCCAGGGAAAAAGTTCGAAAGTTTAATTTTTAGAGTGCCACGAAATAACTCCCTTGAAATAACTCCCAAAAATAATGAAATAACTTCCAACTGAAAAAATATAAATTGCATGGTACACATGACAACTGAGTTATTGTACACTAACAGAAAATTTAGTACATTGGTTTTTAAAATAGAGCTTACAACAAATATGTTTCATTTTAAAATACGTGCGTTAAAAACCAATTTTAAAACGCAGTCATTAAATTGTAAAACATTGTGCTAAGAACCAATTTGAAAGCAAATTTATCAAATTTTAAATCGATTTCATTCAATTTAAAAATTATTGTTTTCTATTTGAAAAAAATTTCTTCAAATTGAACGAGTTTGTTTTAAAATTAGATTTTAGTGCACGTCTTTTGAAATTGGACAAATCTGTACAAAGCTCTATTTTAAAAATCAAATCGTTCAATTTTAAAACATTTTCCTCTCAGTGTAATTTTTGTTGTTGTAATTTTGTGGTAATAACTCTACAAAAGCAATATAAAACAGTGTACATTGCAACTATTTCCAACACGTTACAGCACCACACATCCTGCTAAACATCAAACATTTTTCGTCTACGGCTCTTAGTCCTCACATCTCCTTATATACTTAAAAAAAGTCGGTAGATTTAACCGAAAAAACGCTCCAACCCTTCCATTCGGTTAATCTAACTGATGAGAAATGGTTGGTGTACTTCATTGTAGGTATAGTTACAAAAAGAGTACGTAATTTAAGCGGTGAGGGTAAGGTAAGTTTACCTTAATAATTTGTTGGTTTACTTTTTTAATTGTAAACTTACCCCAAAAATTTGTTACGCTACACATTTTTAAGTAAGCAAACCATAAAACTTTTTTCGTTACATTTGTTTTTTTTAAATTTATAAATGCAAAGATCGCATGTTAAAAAAATAAATAACTGCTTCAGCGCATAACTAACACAAGCTCTTATTTTTCAAAATTTTGGAAAATGGAATAACAAGCGAAAAACTCTGTTTGGCACAGCTTTTTGCCTCTATAAGGCAAAAAATTCATATCACTATAGAGAATTCTTATTTTTGTTGAACCGCAACGATTCAACTGAAGATGCGCGAATGGTAAATTGCACAAGTTCGTGAAAATTCAAATGTAACCAACACTTGTTGTAAAATTTCTGTAAAACAGTAATTATTTAAACTATTTTTTTTTATATACAAATTTCATACATTTTGAAATTCTGTATGTTAACCACTTTGGTTAGTCATTCAGCTCTGTGCAGGGGGATAAACACGTAATCATTCTGGTAAACAGGTGGTACGTGCCGTAACTGTGAGAGCTGTTTGGAAGTGCGACACGTTGGTGACCGCCGGTAACAGTTCCCGACACGGATATAGTTCTGTCTGGATCTGGCGAAGGAGAGGTAACTTAAATCCCCTAATCCAAGGTGGAGCTTCATAGCAACAACATTATATGTACAATAACAAAATTGCAATACAGCATAATTGCTACAACATTAAAATTACAACAACAGCAATAATACAACTGTATTTCTGTAATTATGGTGCTGTTCAAAAATATCCCAAACACCTTTTCGAAATGTCACAAACAAATTTTAGAAAAAAGCAACCAAAGTACGTAACTTTAAGTACAACTATCTCGGAAAGGGAATGGGACAAAACTCTATCGTAATTCGTGTTGGTAGATCAAAAACTACTTTCAAAAAAAAAAATTTAAAAAATTAGGCCCAGATCGACTAGTAAACCTGTTCTAATTGCATTTTTAATACACTTAATGGCTACAAAATATAGCAGTTTGCTGTTTTTTCTCTTTCCTGATATAATCTCAAAAATTTCAGTCACTGATGCAAATAACAAAACAATTCCAAATTAACGAACAATTTAAATGAAATAAGTCCCAACTGAAATGAAATAAGTCCCAATTAGAATGAAATAAGTCTTAATTGAAATGAAAAAAGAAGCGCAATGCAAATTTTAGCTTTGTCATCTGTCAAAAAAATTGGGTGTCCCGATACTTATTCGAACGGTGTCAAAATGATTAAAGTAGGCTGTACCTAATTTTCTGGCCGCCACCAAGAAGGATATAACACAGGATATAGAATCGCCATTTTGTCGTGACGTCACCAGACACTTCTTGTCAGTCGAACATCAGTTGTTTTTTGTTTCTCATTTAACGTTCTTCTGGCGGCCAGTGTTGCCCGAAAGATCTGAATTGAAACAATTTCTGCTAAAGTGGATTATATCCGTTCCCATAAGAAAATCTATATAAAAAAGGAGCGAAAAACAAACAAAATTTCTATTCCGGCTATCATATGCAGAGAAAACGGAAAAAGAATTGCTTTTTTGAGTACTTTGGAGAGATTTTTTGACAACCCGCACACAGAATGCAATGAATTAGCCTTTATATTACTTTAAAAACAATTTATATTAGCCGCACAATCACTCACAATAATTTTAAAAATATATGTCATTTCTCCAAAACGGAATTTTGTCGCATCTGCATACCGAGCTTAAAACTCAAAAACGAAAATAGATACAACAGAAATGTCGGAAATTTGATAGAAAAAGCCATTGCTGATTTCCACTAACTAATGCAAACTATTTGAGATTGATTTTTTGAGATTGACCAAATATTAATTTTTGTCTGGACTTTATGTTTAACATTTTCCGCAAACGCCAAAAATGTGCTTTTTGTGGTTTTCATACTGTAACTTTAAAATAGATATATTGATTCCAAAAATTTTAGAAGATTTTTTAAGAAAATTGCCAGTTACAACTTTGTCGAATATTTTATGGTTTTTAAGATACAAGAGTTGAGCTCTGATGCAGAAAATACAAAAAATTTGGTCTATTTTGGCCCGAATATAATATAAATTTGTACCACGCATAGCTTTGAATTTATTCTCAGTTATTTAGAGCTATAATACTATAAAAAATTGTATGGTACTTGTATAAGTCGAAGTACCTTCGGAAATAGATCCGTGGCCATGGATTTTTTCCCGATGGCACATCACCATTATATATTTTATATATATATATAATAAAAAAGAGTAAAAACAAGTTTTTAAAAATATAACCCTTTAACCGACTAAAAAGCAGTAAATAAATTTCCTTTAAATTAATTTCCGCAATTTCGATTTAAAATTAAGGGTTTTTGGCTACTTTGTTCCTAATATCATTGCAGATTTTGAAGTCGCCGAAAACCCTTAATTTTATATCGAAATTGCTGAAATTAATTTAAAGAAAATTTGTTTTCTGCTTTTTAGTCGGTTAAAGGATTATATTTTAAAAAACTTGTTTCTTACTCTTTTTATTATAACCCTTATATTAACTTGCTTTGGGTGGACTATATATATATATATATATATATATATATAGCTCGCCTCAAATCTGCGGCGACCTTTTTCAGACACTTCCACATGATCTAGAGAGCTGCAATTTGGAACACTGATAGAACCCCGGTGACAATGCATTCTATTAAATTTGAATTGGAAGTTATTCCAAGTTTAAAAAAAAATGCGTTTGAGTCCCCCCACGGCCCCCTACGCCTCTGATGAACTCCAATTTAATAGAATGCATTGTCACCGGAGTTCTATCAGTGTTCGAAATTTCAGCTCTCTAGCTCATGTGGAAGTGTATGAAAAAGCTCGCCGCAGATTTGAGGATAAATATCACCCAAAGCAAGTTAATATAAAGGTAATAAAAAAAATATACCTTTATATAAAAATTTTATAAAATTGTGGTTCTAAATTACTTCAAAACTATGCAGCTATGAATTTCTAATTGTTATATTCGGATTCAGCGTGAAAAAAGACATAATTAAAATTTTTTGTTTCTCATTTAACAAAAATAATTTCCATTAGAAGTGAAATTTGTAAAAAAACACAATAAACTTATAAAAAAAAAATACATAATTAAACATAATTTTTTTTACAACCCATAATTTTTTAGTTTTTTTCTTTGTTTTATACTTCAAAACATTTTTTTGCTGGTAGTTACAAATTTTCACACCGAACATTAATGCCAACCATTTTGTTTTCTTTATAATAAATTACAAAATTAAATACTAAAAGAGCATTAGCTGCCAGGGCTTTCAGCTCCATGAACTAAAAACTATTCATTTCGCATATTAAGGGTATTCACAAGTCGTCACGGTCAGAGCCACAAACGGAAACACATCACAAACTATCGCCCGACATTAATTTTGTATATAAAATCAAATGACAAATGACCACCCATGACAGATCCCCGCCCACGACTCCACACGAGCCGACCCGCGAACACTCTTATTATTATTATGTTCAAATTGATATTTTTAGGGATGTTATGAATTTACATACAAGGTCTATGTTTTCGGTTGTAGTTAATGATAAAATGTCAATGGGGTTTCTGGAATCGAAGAATCTAGTTCTCGTGTTGGAAAGAGCAGTGCAATCGATCAAGATACAACATTTATAAAAACTAAAGTTTCTATCATTCTTGCCAAAAATGCCTAAACAAATAAAAAGTGTTCATATTCATTTTAGTCAATGTATTACCTTTCCAAAAATACCCTATTATATAATTCGATGACATCAAACTTTCTGAATTTTGTCTATGGGACAAATCTGTAGGTATATAATGTTTATTAATTGGTTTACATCGCAATTGTTCAAAGCGTGAACAAATGGTTTTGGTAGCTTCTTTTTTTAACTTGTATGTATATAATGTCTAAAATAAAGAAGAAAACAATATCCTTAAAATACGTTTTTGAAAAAAATTCCTTGTACAGTATTTGTATTTCTCCTGTGAAAAATCGGTCTAGTACCGTCAAGCAGTGTGACCATTTGGCGACTAAAGTGGCCATTTGGCCACGTTTTTGACTGCAATCCAAAAACCCAGGCCCCAACTTTCTCAAAATGTCCGAAATTGGACACTTTTTTAAAATTTGGTCTCCTTTTTGCCCTTTTTTTGAAATTTACATAATGAGAAATCATCAGCACCCTTTTCAACTGAACTTCAGAATATGTATTTAAAATTAATTTTAGAATATTTCATTTAGACTTCTGAATGGGTATTTTATTTTCAAATGTTTAACCAAAACAAATTTTGACAAAAATTTTGAAAATTAACAAAAAACAAGAAATTTTTCAAAAAACCGGAGATGTGTATATCCCCGTCTCATATACTTTAATGTGGTATCAAAACCTAACATCTTACTTCAACTATAGTTTTTCAATGAAGGTAAACGACGTAAAAGCGGTAGGGCTAAAAAACACTTATGCTTTGCAAAAAAAAACATTTCGGTCCATTGTGTAATGTCGAGGTTGATGAGTCGTGTAACAACATTAAATACTGAGAAGAATATGCCCCCAAAACCTAAATTTTTATAACCCTATATACAAATCACTACCTACTGACTTTTATTTTTTTAAAAGGGTGAAAGTACGAAATAATCGATAGCACATTGCATTCATGATTAGATTACTACTACATAATATATATTGATATAAAGAGATTAGCGTTATTAATAGTTTTTTGAAGTGAGAATGTACTTGCTGTGAATGTATTAAAATGTCTGATGCGTGTTAAATCATACATAAATAAATAATTTCATTAATGTGCCGATTTTTCGGAGCATGTATAGTTTTTATTGTATTTTAAACGTTTTTTAAAACTTTCCAACTGCTAAAATTCATATAAAATACTCAAAGTTAAAATTGGAAATTGTGATTTCCCAACAATGTGATTTTTTGTGTTGTGGCTTTATTGCAGTGAATGAGCAATATGTATTAAGGAACTGAAATAAAAATAGATTTTTCCAGTCATCCCTCTACCCATTCAATACTCAACACCAAATCTAAAATATCACCGGTATCCCTCAAACGGGGTCCGAGATAGAGCTCTATAAAAATTTGGGGCGTGCCAATTAGCAATTGATCACATATTTTCACAATCACATTTCAGCGAAATCCCTTGAATAGGACCCGAGTTACAGAGCTTTAAGTGGGACGGCCGCAAATTTTCAGCATCAACATGTTACCCATTCATTACCCAAAACCACATATAAAATTTCAGCGAAATCGGGTAATCACTGCATGAACTAAAGAATAAAAAAAATTAAGTTTTTAGGTTCTTAACTTTTAAGGGCTATATTTCGAGGCTGAAACAAAATGGAGCAACTATTGCATGAATCTCCTTTGTTTACATACAGCTTCGCTCCCAATAATTTGGTATTTTCACGTCAATGTATAACTGTTATACTTCGATTTTTTGGACAGCTCTATTCTACATACATAAAATAAGCAAATTGTACATGAAACAGTTGGGACTGAAATATATTTTGAATTAAACCTCAATGCAAGATATAAAATATTCTTCAACGGATGAAGTGCCAGGATGTCTGCTAGGGATGGGCGATATATCGGTTGATACTATCGAAATCGATATTTTTTAGCGATATATCGAAAACAAATATTCGATATGTGAAAATGTCATATTTTGTACGATGATTTTTCAAAATGCCGATACTGATTATCGATAAAATATCTCCGATACTTCGAGGGGTCAAATGCTGTTCCACCACTATTTTTTTTTACAAAAACTAAAATTTTACAATATGGCTTCTATTCAAGAAAGTAAAAGATATGTTTTACAACCTGTGAGAGAAAGACATAACCATTGTTCAGTATACACAAGACATGCGAAGAAGAATAAACTTCTTTCGTCAAAACGAGAATTGTTAATATTGTATCAAATAAGTGCTTTATTTTCAATGTAATTTTTATTTGCTCTCACTTACGTAGTCGTCTCACTGGCGACCACTTATCACACTTGCATTTTCTTTCGTCCATAACTTCAAAAATGTGGAGCTCATTTTAAATTTATTTTTAAAATACATTTGAAAATAAAATAACAAAACTTTTTTTATTTCGTTGAATTTTTTTCGTTGTTTGATATATCGATGAATTTTATGCTTATTTTTTTAATATTAGATACTTTAAAAATGCGATATTTTGCACATCGATAAAAAAGTAAACTATATTTCGATATATCAATATCGATATTTTCGGATCCCTTGGGAAGTTTTGGAAGCTGTAGGTCCGTTTGAAGAATATTTACGCCCAGTTTCGAAGCAAAATTAAAATTTGACTTAAAAATTTCTTCGGCATTTTGCCGATACTTTTCAAAATAAAATAATTAAATAAATAATTTGTTTTATGCTTGGCATTTTATAACCGTTCGACACTAAACGCACATGATCGGGACTGAGAGATTCTGTCTTCCAGTTTTTCTGCTACACGTACATAATAATTCTTCAATAAAACAGGTTTGATTGGATTTTTAATATAAAACATGCATTTGATAAAGGAAAAACATATAAACTTTTTACAATCGAAATTATCGAAATAATAATTAAATAACATAAAAAACTCGAATGAGTATTTTATTTTCAAATGTTTAACCAAAAAAAATGTTGGCAAAAATTTTGAAAATTAACAAAAAATTGCTAAAGTTATGAAAAAACAGGAGAAATTTTCCAAAAAACCGGAACTTCGTTAAGATTCCCGGAGTCTCCGGGCAAAAATCCTGTGTGTGGCAAGCCTACCACATGTTTGAGTTGTTACTACACCACCGACTACTCCAATGCTGATATTTTGGAGTAATTGATCCACAATTTTTCGCAGGATACCTTCACATCAATATAAATACAGCTGTGATAATCGAAACTGCAATTATTGCCTTTTGCAAAGCTGGGCAAAGTTAATCGAAAATTTAACTTGTTAACCCTGTAATAGTTATTCAAAAATTTAACTTCGTTAAATTAAAAAGTTAATTTCGTTAAAAAGTTTACTTCGTTAAAAGTTAAATTAAATAGTTAAATTTTCTATAGGAAAATTTTTTTTTACATAAAGCAATAAAAAAAACATTTGACCTATATTTAATTTAAATGCCTGCACGTCTGTGAGTGCAGGCATTTTTGCTTTAAAATAAATGATACAATTAAATTTGCTTTAAAATAAATGATACAAATTTTTATCAAAAGTGAAATTTTGTGTATGAAACAATTTTTTTATATTCATATAAAGGCATACAAATTGTATTAGAATATTAAATAATAGTAATGAAACGAATGAAGTTTGGTTAAGAACAAATGTCACAGGCCATTCTAAACACAATGGCGTTCTTAGTTTTTCGCCATTTTGAGAAATGGAAAATACGATGTATACATCCTGACGATGTAAACCTCACGTGATGAGTTTAGATTGTGTTTAGAAAGGTCCATTCATACAAAAAAATAGAACACTTCGAAATATACCGGCCTGTGTATGTAATTGTTTTGTGAAATAATTGTTAAATTAAATGATATTGACGAACTGATATTGGTTCGAAAATAGTATAAATTCTTAATTTAAATTTTTTTTTACATTCAATATTATTTTGTTGTAAAGTTAACTAATGCTAGTTAATCGAAGAAATTTAACTTAACTAAATGAAAAAGTTAATGGTTTTCGAAATTAACTGAAACGTTAAAAGTTAACCAAAAATTTACCTTCGTTAATTAACTATTAACTAATTAACTAGTTAATGCCCAGCTTTGGCATTTTGGTACAAGGTTTGAATAAAAAAAAGTTTCTCTTTAGTCCTGTTAAATTTCATAACAATTTTATAATTCCCCTCCAGGACATATCCCCGTCTCATATACTTTAATGTGGTATCAAAACCTAACATCTTACTTCAACTATAGTTTTTCAATGAATGTAAACGACGTAAAAGCGGTAGAGCTAAAAAATACTTATGCTTGAAAAAAAAACATTTCGGTCCATTGTGTAATGTCGAGGTAGATGAGTCGTGTGACAACATCAAATACTGAGAAGAATATGGCCCCAAAACCTAAATTTTTATAACCCTATATACAAATCACTACTAACTGACTTTTATTTTTTTTAAAAGGGTGAAAGTACGAAATAATCGATAGCACATTGCATTCATGATTAGATTACTACTACATAATATATATTGATATAAAGAGATTAGCGTTATTAATAGTTTTTTGAAGTGAGAATGTACTTGCTGTGAATGTATTAAAATGTCTGATGCGTGTTAAATCATAAATAAATAATTTCATTAATGTGCCGATTTTTCGGAGCATGTATAGTTTTTATTGTATTTTAAACGTTTTTTAAGTGGGACGGCCGCAAATTTTCAGCATCAACATGTTACCCATTCATTACCCAAAACCACATATAAAATTTCAGCGAAATCGGGTAATCACTGCATGAACTAAAGAATTTTAGAATAACGCCCACCTCGAAAGCCCAAAGTTAACGAAATGGTATATAGCCTATTATGAGGTTAAAGTATTTTTTAAATTATAAGGGAACAAACATTTATACATATACAGAAAAATACAATAAAATAGCGAACAAACCATTTATTTTAATTGAGTAATAGAAAAAAATATATATATACTAGATTTCACCCGTGGCATTGCCCACAAAAATACAGAAATTCAAAACAGAGAAGCGAAATTGCGAAACTCCCCACGTAGCCCGGAAAATGGGTAATTCGCCACAATCTGGCATCCCTAATCATTGTGAATAAATGGAGAGAGAGCACAAAAACTTTTTATAAAAAACTTCAAACTCTAGATAAATAGTAACAAAAAAACAATAAAAGTTCGTTTTTTGGAAATAATTTTTTTTTCAAATTTATTGAAAAAATAAAAAAAAGTAAAATTTTTAGGTTCTTAACTTTTAATGGCTATATTTCGAGGCTGAAACAAAATGGAGCAACTATTGCATGAATCTCCTTTGTTTAGAACTACCTTATACATACAGCTTCGCTCGCAAAAATTTTGTATTTTCAGGCAATGTATAAATGTTAAACTATATATTACACTGCGTTACAAAAAAAAATGACCCGAACTTTGGGCGCAACCTATTACTTTTTGTAGGTCTGTTAAAAAAATGACAAACACATACCAGGAATTTGGATTACTCCTCCAAAATCTGATGTCAGAAGAAAAAAAAAAATTTAGTTGGTGTTACCCTATTTTTAATGATAACTTTGAAGCGTAAAATTGATATGCAATAACCAGGCCTAATTTTTATATGTATTTAAATATTTTAAATATTTAAAAAATTTTAAAGCATAAGTTTATATTTTCCATATTTTTTTTTCATACGTATGTCATACGTATGTATGTACATGTTTTCTAATTTGTTTGTATTTTTATACTCCCACACACACTGTGGCAGGGTATACTAACTTTGACACAACGTTTGTAACGCCCATAAGGAGGCGTGTCCGGTATGGAAAAGTATATATATTCTTGATCAGCATCACCTCTTGAGTCGATTTAGCGATGTCCGTCTGTCTGTCCGTCCGCACGATAGCGGTCGCAGTTTTGGAGATATCGACTTGAAACTTTGGGTACATGTTTTTCTCGTGAATACTGAGATCAAGTTCGAGAATCAGCCAAATCGGACAAAAACTGGGCGTGGCTCCCATATAACGAAAAAAAGGTCAATATTTTTCAAGTCTTTTTTATCGCTGTATTCGATTGGAAATGTTTAGAAACCTATTTTTGACATGGTCCGAGGTTCCGAAACCAAATATATAAGGATCAAAATGGGGTCTTGAGACCAAATTTTTTTTTTGGTTGATATGATTGAAAATTTGTAGAAACGAATTTTGGACATGGTCCGGGCTCCAAAAGCACCTATAAATGGCTCAAAATGGGATCTTGAGACCACTTTTTTTTATGTTCGAGGTACTTCTTCATACTGTGTGGGAGTATTTCAGCTTCGGCATAGCCAAAGATAGTCCACTCACTAGTTTATCCATATTTTCGCTTTTTTTAAAATTTTACTTCCATATTTTCGACTAATTTTTATAAAAAATTAAATGCAATGGTCAGTGTGTGAAAGAATAAACAACACATACAAATTAATAAACTTGGGTTTATGCTTCAGTTTCGAATTTTTACAGCGAATTGTAAATGGGTGCCAGTAGCTGGACACCTTTTTTGGAAAATTGATTTTCGAGACTTTTACTAGATCGACTGCCTAAATCGTTTTTCGAAATTTTTAAGTTCCGTTTGTAATTCTTGTTAGCTATTGAACTCAGCTTTCAAATGAAACCGAGAGCTCCGCGGAATTATGTTTCAAACAAAAGTTACACCGAGGAAAAAATCAAAACGAAACGTTGTCAATTTCCAGCCAAAAGTGAATTTTTTGATTTTGACAACAAAACGTTTAAATTTTTTTTAAACTGCCCATTGATGAATTGAGACTGAAATGTTGTTGTTTCATAACTGAAATTGTAATGTTTTGTGATTGAAATGTTAATGATTTGAGACGGCTACGCTTTTGTTCCAAAACTTTTTAAAATCAAATTTTATCGATTTTTGAACTTGGGTTTGATATTTTTAAACTGATTCCAATTGGTTTTGAAACTGGCTTTTTGGGTTTGTTATTTATTGTATTGCTATGGAAACAGGCTGTATAAAAAACGCTATATTTTCAAAAATACAATTATTTGTGACAAAATTAATTTCGAAACCGCCTGCGGCACGAATACCGCCTCTGTGTGCGCAGACATTTTTATGGTTTTTGAAAAGACTTGGAAAATTTTCGCTATTTTTTCGTAGTTTTATATGGCAGCCTTTTTCGTCCGATTTAGCTGATTCTCGAACTTGATCTCAATTCGGAGATAAAAAAGTAAACCCAAAGTTTCTCATCGATGTCTCAAAAAAAAAACATTCCAGCCTGTATGGTGACAGGCAGACGGGGATATGGCTAAATCTGTTTTCGATGCTGATCATGAATATATATACTTATCCATACCGGACATGCGTCCTTATGGACGTTTCAAACGTTGTGTAGGGTATAAAAACTAAAAATTTAAGCATACATTTGTTTGAAAATGCGATTAGATAATGAAATTCGGTAAATGTAGTTAGATTCAGCACCCTTGATTTATATTGAATTGATATAAAATTTCCTAATATTGGGCCATCTAGAAACCTTTTAAAACCTAAACCGAAACCTTTTCAATCGCTCCAACCAACCGAAACCTTTTCAAAATCAAGGAGCGAAACCGATAACCAAAACCGATTGGCAAATGGGAGTAAAACCGAAACCGAAACCTTTATTCGATTCGGTTGCCAACCCTGTTGACAACAGTTATTTTAAGTATTTTTCACTTCATTTCAACTTTGCACCTTTGTTTCAACGTTGACAATAATAATAATAATAATAAAGGGGGATTTGCACTGCGACCTTTGGTCTTTTGTGCCCCCACTACGAGTCCGTGTTGGGTGACGATGCCCCAAGTATCACGAATCATACCTCTGCCAACCTTTAGAGGACCTCCACCAACCCCAATTCCGTTAGGAATTTCAAGATTAGAAGAGGATCTAGATTCGGCCAATCATGCTCTGGCACGAGGTACTTTCCCAGTACGCGCCTCCTTGTGTGGATGATTGCCCCACAGGACTCCAGTAAATGACCCGGACTTTCTACTTCCTCATTGCAGAATCTGCAAGAGTCGTCGCTTAGAATGCCCAGCTTCGTGAGATGCCCCCTCAGTCTGCAGTGACCAGTGAGAAACCCCGTTAGAATTCGAAGCCGGTTCTTACTCAGCCCGATACAAGCTTCAAACCTCCTCTTGTTATATTTACCAAGGAGTGATTTGGCCTGCCGTAGCCCAGGTAGATCGAACCAATAGTTCGATTTGTCCACCCGTACTCTTTCTCTGAGCATTTCCCGGATAGTGTGTGCACCTATACCACAGAATGGCTCTGGCCCTGTAAGGGGCGTAGCCGCTCCTTTTCTCGCAAGCTCGTCTGCCGCCTCGTTCCCCTCCACACCGACGTGTCCTGGCACCCAGCAGAGCGTAACTTTATTGGCTCCGCCCAGCCGGTTTAATTTTGCAAGACAGTCCCCCACTAGCCTGGAGCTAATGATGTGAGAGTCTAGAGCTTTAAGAGCCGCCTGACTGTCAGATAGTATTACGATTTCCCGTCTACAGTATCTTCTATCGAGGTTGAATTGCACACATCTTTCAATTGCATGAACTTCTGCTTGGAAGATGCTGGTCAGTGTGCCCATTGGTTCGGAGTATTTGGTACGTGGTCCGAATACCCCAGCACCAGTGCCCTCGTCTGTTCTGGATCCATCTGTATATCTTCCACGTGAGCTTACTATCTAGTGTTAATCCCAGATATTTCACTTCCGTTTGTTTCTCTATAACTTGCCCGGACAGCCGAATCGGCCTCCAGTACTGTAGTTTCCTGTTCAATGTAAACGGTACAATCGTGGTTTTTGCTGGATTAATGTTCAGCCCCACAGATTTGCACCATTCAAGCGTGAGCTCGAGACCTCTCTGTATTATATCACATAAAGCCTCCTCGTACTTACCCCTAGCCATTATGACGATGTCATCAGCATACCCCTGACACGTAAATCCCATATCAGTAAGTTTGCTGAGGAGCTCGTCCACCACCAGACTCCACAGAAGAGGCGAAAGCACGCCCCCCTGGGGACAACCCCTCGTGGTGACTGCCTCAGTGGTGTTAAGGCCAGTTTGATATTCGACAGACCGGGTGCCTAACATCTCCCCAACCCAATGGCACAGATTAGTGTCCACCCCTTTACACAGCAAGGCATGTCTAACGCCCTCATGGGAGGTGTTGTCAAACGCGCCCTCTATGTCGAGGAATGCACACACTACTATTTCCTTTGTGTCCAAGGCCCTTTGTATGTACCCAGCCAACTGGAATAGAGCAGTTTCAGTAGACCTGCCCGCTCTATACGCATGTTGACAATGGTGAAGGGGCCTCCTGACCAGGACTTCTTCTCGAAGATAGTTATCTATTACTTTTTCCATCGTTTTTAAAAGAAACGACGTCAAGCAAATTGGTCTAAAGGATTTTGGTAGAGTAGGATCCTTCTTCCCAACCTTCGGGATAAAAATAACTTTAGCCCTACGCCAGCTGCTAGGTATGTACCCTAAGGCCAGGCTGCTTGTAGAAATCCTTCTAATCTGATGAATAATTTCAGGCCCTCCCTTCTGGAGAAGGGCCGGAAATATGCCATCTACACCTGAAGATTTGTAGGGGTGAAAGGTTCCAATTGCCCATTCAATCCTTCTTCTGTCACAAATTTTTTTGGCTACCTCCCAATCTACTCTACTAGCTCTCCGACCCATATACAAGTTCAATGAGTCCGCCTTAGGTACGCTGCCTGGGAAGTGGGTCTCAAGGAGCAATTCGGCTCGTTGAGACTCACCTTCTGTAAAGGTGCCATCTGCCCTTTTGAGAGCAGAAGTCCCTAAAGCTTTTCCTTTTAGCGCTCCTAATTTCTTTACTGTACATAGTTAGGGTCGTGGTGTAACTCTGCCAGTCCCCGGTTCTCTTAGCTCTGTTAAAGAGCTTCCTCGTCGAAGCCCGAAGATTTGACAACTCGTTGTTCCACCACGGCGCATACTTAGTACTACCAGTCCTACTCGGACAACTGAGGTTATATCCCTCGATCATAACGTTCGTTAGTTCTACTACCTCCTGCTCCAGTTGAGGGTGATTGCCCGGCGGTCTGCCGGTACTGAATACCCCAGAACTAGAATTCATGAAGTCTTTATACTTGTCCCAGTTCGTACGCCTGGGGTTCCTTGATGGTAATAAATTTGGTCTACTCCCTACAATGTCAAATACCACTATCCGATGGTCTGACATTGAGGGTTCGTCCGATACCCTCCAATTTCTAATCTGTCCACTGATGCTTTGACTGCACAGTGTTATGTCTAACACTTGCTGCCTAACCCTTGTCACAAAAGTGGGGCTATCCCCAACATTGAGAATTTCTAGGTTAGTGTTGTAGATATACTCAAGAAGGTACTCACCCCTGCCGTTGCAATTCGTGCTACCCCAAATGTTGTTATGGGCATTTGCATCGCACCCCAGGAGTAGTGGTATGTGCAGCTTAGTGCAATGCTCCACAAGCCGCTGAACCTCCAGTGGTGGAACTTCCTTCTCATCACCCGGGAAGTACGCCGACGCTATGACCACCGTCCGATCAGTTCCGCCTATATTGAGCAGAGTCTGAATCGGCACTAGGTCCCTGGTCAGGAATTCTGAAAGACAAAAGTAGTTAGTTTTATCCCTCATTAACATGCAGGCTCTAGGGTCTTTGACCCTGGTATCCCATAGTACCTGGGCCCCTACACCTGTCAATCCTCTCACCTATCCGCCATAGGTCCAAGGTTCCTGGATCAGTGCCGCCACAAGGTGTTGTTTGGCAAACATCCTCGCAATTACAGCCGAAGCTGCTTTGGCGTGGTGGATGTTCACCTGGGCGAACCTGGCACTGACCCCCCCGCTGCTGTCGTCCATCATGACGACTCCGGAGCCGACGCCCCTTCCTCCATCGGAGGGGCAGGGGTCGCTCCAGCGTCAACCACCACAGGTGACGCTGGTTCTGCTGACACTGTAGGTGCCGTGCTAACTACCTGCCCCTCAAGAACTTCGGAAGGAACATCCTCTATTGAAGCCTCCGCTCCCACCTCCTCCACAGGTCTCCTCTGCAGATGAGCCGAGACCTTCCCGAAGCGGTAGTTCATCTGCCCACCACTCCTCAGGATGGCCTCGTCGATGCTCACCCTCAGGAGCTGGCCACCACCATCCTCCCGACAGCTGAGCGTCTTCCATACGATAGTATGAAGGTCCTCATTTTGAGCATCGATGAGCGCCATCGTCACCTGCAGCGCCTGTCCCGCACTCCTTGGTAGGAACACCGTGACGATCCGCTCTTTCGGGATTTCTCCCCCAGACCGGACCGTCAGTTCCACCCCCTTCCACGTCCCCAGCTTAGACACCACCTTCCTGATCCACTCCGCGGTTTGCGGAGTCTCACAGTCCAGCAGCATCATGCCGGGTCTAAAGTAGATGCCCCGGAACTTGAGTTTGAACTCGTATCCCAGGGCCATCTCGGCGACAATGGCATCCTCAAGCGCAGTCAGCTCTTTTGGAGCCAACCCCACTTGAGGATAGTCCTTCGGCAGTATGGCCACCCTCTCAGACATGACCACCTTGGCGTAGGAGATGCCCGGCGCCGCGGTGGGCCCCTCCGGCTTCACTGGCACCCCCCCTACTCGGCGCGGGTACTCTCCCCGCCACCCCTCTTTGGTGAGCCACCCCAGATGCGTCGGGCCGCCCTGCAGCAAGACCCGTACCAGACTTGCCGATACGCAATCTCGCTGCTACAGGCGAGCCGACACCTCCGGCAGCGATGTCCGTGGCAGATACACTCCCAGACGGTACATCCTGGCCCCTCCTATTCCATCCAGTCGAACCGTTGCTGGAGCCTTGCGGACCAAACACCCAGTCGACCGGACCCCTCACCAGCGCCGGCGGCGCTCGCTTGGGACTCTTGTGGCGATGGCCACCCCTACCTCCTCGACTAACGTTCATGGAACTATGTTCCAATCGGTTAGCCGCCTCCGTTGCGGTAACATCCCGCCATACAGTTTTACATGCTTTCCTACCCATAAATGATCCCACGAGTACGGGGGACAGAAAGTCGACCGGGGCCCCGCTACCCCGGCAAGGCTAGTTAAAACCAGAGGTCGCCTGTTATCTGGAGTACACCGTAGACAGACACACTAACGCAGTGCCATTCGTCCCTCGGCACGGTACGTATGACACCTAGGATTGCGGGTTTTATCGAGTTTGCCTCTCTAGATCCGCCATCTTTAGTTTTAAGCAGGGGCACCTCGAGCAGGATGTGACTCTACGTCACGCATGGCCGGTCTTAGGAAGCACTGTTCCACGACACTCACTTTCTCTGACTTACCAACCTTAGCTTAATGGCCTTGATCAGTAAGCCTTAGCCCCCCAACGTTGACAATAGTTATTTTAAGTATTTTTCTCTTTATTTCAAAGTTGATTCTATTAAGTAGAAAAAATGAAGGAGTAAATACGATCGTACTTGATTTTACTATGTTTTTTTTCCCTGAGTGTATGGTGTTATATAAAAAAAATTCTAAAATCAAAAAAAAAAACTTTTTAAAAAATGATAACTTCTGTATTTTCCATTACACAAATTCACCGATTGAGTTATCTGTGAACTATCTTCGGCTATGCCGAAGCTGAAATACCCCCACACAGTATCAGAAGGATCAGAAGTACACTCAGGGAAAAAAACATAGTAAAATCAAGTACGATCGTATTTACTCCTTCATTTTTTCCACTTAATGGAAACAACTTTGAAATAAAGAGAAAAATATTTAAAATAACTATTGTCAACGTTGAAACAAAGTTGCAAAGTTGAAATGAAGTGAAAAATACTTAAAATAACTGTTGTCAACGTTGAAACAAAGTGTAACGATTTTAAATCAAAGTCTGGCAAACTTAATATAAATTGGAAAATTTTTAAAATAATCGGAAAACAACTTTGAAATAAGTTTGTTTATTTTTGAATTTAAGTTTTAAATTGAAAACAAATTTGTTCGTAGTTGTTTCTAAAATTTCCAACTTTACCAGACTTTCATTAACGTTTCTACTTGTTTTAAGGTGGTTATTTTTGATTTTAGGTTGTTTTTTCTCTGGGTATACCAAGAACATAAAAAATTTTGTCTCAAGACCCCATTTTGACCCATTTGTAGGTGGTTTCGGAGACTCGGACCATGTTCAAAATGCGTTTCTAAAAATTTCCAATCCAATCCACAATCCAAATCCATTTTCAAACATTTCCAATCGAATACAGCAATAAAAAAGACATGGAAAATGTTGACCATTGTTTTCGTTATATGGGAGCCACGCCCAGTTTTTGTCCGATTTGGCTGATTGTCGAACTTGATCTCAGTATTCACGAAAAAAACATGTACATAAAGTTTCAAGTCGATATCTCCAAAATCGACTCAAGAGGTGATGCTGATCAAGAATATATATACTTTTCCATACCGGACACGCCTACTTATGGGCGTTAAAAAAGGTTGTGTCAAAGTTAGTATAGCCTGCCACAGTGAGTGTGGGGTAGGGCTTTCGATCCCGGGATCCCGGTCCATTTTTAGTCCCGAAAATCCCGGGATATTTTTTCCTAAATCCCGGGATTTTCGGGACTACATTTTAAATAAATTAGCCCATAAATAAAGAAAAATACAACTTTTCATTGCTCATAAAATATAAAAAAAAAATGGTGTAAGCAGAAAAATAGTTTTTGACAACATTTGGACAACCCCAAAATGAAAAAAAGTTAGTTAGAAAACACAAAACTTAAAAATTTTAAATTAATTAAAAAAAATTACTAATAAAATTGTTTGTGCTTGAAATTTTTTCTTTAAGAAAAAATAAATTTATATTTATTTCAGAAGAAAATCGGTATTTTAAGTCTTAGCGAACGCACAAAAAAAAATTGCTTAATAAAAATAATTAAGTAAAACTGAAAACTGATGCAAAAGTAATTTTAGAAACTTTACTTAAGCATATTTTGAATAGAATTGTGTTTTCCTAAAGAACCGGAAACTCAAATACTGAAAATAAAAAAATTCATTAATTTGTACCTTTAATAAATTGAAATTAATGTTTATGTTTATTTATTTAAGCTAAAACTGTCAGTTTTGCAATAAAACATATGAAAAACATTTTTTTATATTTTTAAAACTCATTTTGCATGTAAAAGTATCAAATCCCGAAAAATCCCTGGATCCCGGGATTGCAATTTTGAGTCCCGAAAATACCGGGATTGCGAAAAACCTTCGGGATCGAAAGCCCTAGAGTGGGGGTATAAAAAATAGGGTTATTACCCTATTATTTATCGGTATTCCGATAAAAATTATTTTTTCTCTTCTAACTTCAGATTTTGGGAGTGTAATCAAAATTCCTAGTATGCAATTGTCATTTCTTTGGACAAACATACAACGTGTAATAGGTGGCGCCCCAAGTTCTGGGCATTTTTTTTTGGAACGCAGTGTAATATATAGTATAACATGTATACATTGAGTACAATACTCAAAACTACTTACATTTCAGCGGAATCGGTTAAACACATACATTTAGAATAGTATTTACCCGAAGTTTATTCAATGGCCTATGTCGAGTGCAATGAAGTTACCTACATTTTAATACGTGTTTCATTAAAATCGGTCAAGCATATCTTGACTTATAAGGGAACAACCTCACAAGCCTACATACATACCAGACTTGTAAAGTAATGAAATTTCCATTACGCATTACCATTACCATTACTGTTATGTATGCATTCACGACAAGTCAGTCGGTTCGTAGACGTCACGGTGCACACGTCAATCTGCGTAGATCGCGGTCATTATAAATAGCTACTCAAATACAATTCATATTCATTTATTATAAATAAACAAGCGTGCATATTTAACATTGGCGACGAGGATGGAATGTAATTAATTTTTAAATTGCACGCGTCTCAAAAAAAAAAAGAAAATACCCATACGGGAATTCGCAACAACAACCACACGGTGAGCGAGCAAAGCAGACAAGAACACGTGTGAGATTTTTGGCGATCTTGTTCTATGCGTTTCTCAAACAACGGAACACGTACTTTGCACAGTTTTGCTGTTATAGCGCAGGTCATTTTTACACCTTCTTCTTCTGGAAGAAGAAGACGCAACCGGTAAAACGTCTACGAGTCGCGCCGCTGGTACTGTTAAAACTGAAGGGTCAGCTTCGCCAGACACAGAAACAAGGTCAGTGAGGGAAATTCAACTTGGGCCATCCCAACAAATGGACTACGTACTGGGAGCGCTTCAATTTGTTCCTGTTGGCCAATGATGTCAAAGAAGAAAAAGGCGGCATTTCTCACATTGGCCGGCGCGCCACTATACGACCTGTTAACATCATTGGCCTCTCCTAAACAGGTCAGTGAATTGATTTTGACAGAAATCAGTAAAATCTTAACCGAGATTGCTGCATTCTATCATTTTCACAAACGCGATCAATATTCGGACTAGTCGGCCAGCACTTATATGGCGGCGCTGCGTTCATTAGCAGTTGACTGCAAATTTGGTGCGGCGTTGGACCGCATGCTGCGTGACCGTTTTGTGTGTGGCATGAATGATGAGGGCTTACAGAAAAGTTTCTTGGCAGAGACCGAGCTGACAGTGCAGAGAGTCATTGAACGCGTTATGACGAGTGAAGCTGCGGTAATCAGTGCCCAATCGATAAGGCTTCATAGCGAGGCGGTCCACGACATCAAAGCGTTTAAGTCACGCCCGCAACAGCAGTCTCCTAACAACTACCGTGAACAGTTGTGCGGCGGCTGCGGAGGTCAGCACAACCGAAAGCAGTGTCCGTACCGTGAAGCTATCTGCCATGGCTGCGGTATTAAGGGGCATCTACAACGTGTCTGCCGCAGCGCCAACTCATCGAAGTCTTCTAAATTTAAACCGAGCTTCACGAAAGCACGCCAAGGTGCTCCAAATCGCAGGTCATCTCGTGGAGAATCCGTCAACCAGATTTTGCCTTTGGTCAACCAGAAGACATCAATTTCAGTTGTGTTAAACGGACGTTCGTGCACATTTGAAGTGGATTCGGGGTCGCCTGTGACCATCATGACAGAATCAACCTTTAATTTTATCTGGTCTAATGTCAAGCCAGATCTGTCCAGCTGTGAGCTGGGTCTAAATGATTATCAGCACAACCCAATCCCAGTCAAGGGGATCATTGATGTATCAATCCGTTACAATGGTCGTAAAATTGACAATCTGCCACTGATCATTGCCAATGGTGGTGGCTCAAATCTTGTGGGGTGCAATTGGTTCGATGCACTGGGCATACGCATCGAGGGCGTGTTCGCAGTTAACGTTGGTGTCAGCATCAAAAGCATTCTGCACAAGTTCAAACATTTATTTTTAGCAGAACTTGGTCGCTACACAGGACCGCCTGTGTCTCTACATATCAATCCGGAGGTGCTGCCAGCGCGCGTTCCACCGCGCCGTATACCCTTTGCCATCAAGGGCCTTGTGGAAGAGGAGATTGATCGTCTGTGTCGTCAAGGTATTCTGGAGCCAGTTGAGTACTCAGATTGGGCCACTCCAATAGTGCCAGTCGTTAAGAAGGACGGGTCCATCCGTTTATGTGGCGACTACAAATCATCTTTAAACCTTGCTATCAAACCACACTGCCACCAAATTCCTGCAGTCAGCACACTGCTAGCGTCAATCGAAGGTGGATCGATCTTCGCCAAAATTGATTTAGCTCAGGCATACCAGCAGTTGGTAGTCGACGAACGATCAGCATTGCTGCAAACATTATCAACGCACAAAGGTGCATTCAAGGTGACCAGACTGCAGTTCGGGATATCATCAGCCCCTGTAATTTTTCAAAGCTGTATCGAGAACATTCTCCAAAACATTCCGGGAGTATTACCGTACTTTGATGATATCATTGTAATGGGTAAGTCAGAAGCGGAGCTAGCAGACAGGTTAAGTAAGGTGCTATCACGTTTCGACAAGGCTGGGTTGCGCCTGTGCGAAGATAAATGCCAATTTGGGGTACCCTCCGTTGATTTTTTAGGTTTTAAAATTGATGCCTTAGGGGTACGCCCATCAGTTGACAAATTCAAGTCTATTCATGACGCACCAGCACCAAAAGACAAGAAACAACTGCAAGCATTTTTGGGCATACTTAACTTTTATCATGCATTTTTGCCACATAAGGCAACCGTGGCGGAGCCATTACATCGCCTTTTGGATAAGAATGCACGCTGGATATGGGGAAAGCTACACGAAACAGGTTTCGATACTCTTAAGAAACTAATCGCATCAGACGATGTTTTAATGCACTACGATGATAAGCTTCCGTTAGTTTTATCATGCGACGCATCCCCATATGGACTTGGAGCTGTCCTCAGCCATAAGTTAACAGACGGTTCTGAGAAACCCATAGCGTTTTATTCGAGGACGCTCTCAATAGCCGAACGAAACTATGCTCAAATAGACAGAGAGGCAGTCGCACTTGTGTCAGGAGTCAAAAAATTTCACAACTACTTGTATGGTCGTTCATTCACGCTGATCACAGATCATCGCCCACTATTGGGAATCTTCACTACAACGAAACCAGTTCCCAACGTAATCTCAAACCAGATGCTGCGTCGATCAATTTTCCTCAATGCATACGATTTCAAATTGATACATCGTGCCGGATCCAAAATGGGTAATGCAGACTTTTTGAGTCGTTGTCCATTATCGACGGATTCAGAGTCAACATCGACAGAAGACGTCCTTATGATCGAATTAGCGGCATCCCCAGTCGTGGACGCACAGCAAATAGCGTCACAAACTACGAAGGATGCACAGCTCTGTAAAATTTTCAATTGGGTGTTAAGGGGATGGCCCAGCACCAAAATAGACCGTACAGACGCGCTGTATCCGTATTATTGCCGTCGATATGAACTATCTGCAAAGAGAGGAGTTCTAGTGTGGGGAAATCGCGCTGTCATTCCATCTGCGTTCCGAGCATCAATACTAGACGCCCTTCATGCACCACATCCTGGCATAGTAAAAATGAAGGCCTTAGCACGCAGCTATGTTTGGTGGCCTAACATCGACGCAGATATCGAGCTAACAGTTAAGAGGTGCACATCTTGCCAAGAGAATCGCAACGAGCAGCCGAAATCAGTAACACAACATTGGGAATCAGCCAAACGTCCGTGGTCCCGTCTACACATAGACTTCGCCGGGCCGTTCCAAGGTAAAACATTTTTCCTGGTTGTCGACTCGTATTCGAAGTGGCTTGCGACAACTCTTCGCTACACATGGGCTTTCCGACGAGTTTGTGTCTGACAACGGCACGGCATTCACATCTGATGAGTTCAAGGTGTTTTTGGAGAACAACTTAATTCGACATATTCGATCTGCACCATTCCACCCGGCTACCAACGGGCAAGCTGAGCTCATGGTTCAAAGTACTAAAAACTATTTGAAGAAATTAGACCGAATCACACACATCGATCTGAGTCTTGCCAGATTTTGGTTCAGCCAACACACCACGCAACATTCAACTACGAACCACTCGCCGGCAGAGCTGCTACTCAATCGCGAACTCAAGACGTATTTTGACAAAATACAACCCCAGGAAATAACATTTGGTAAGGTCGCAGACCGTATCAATACTAAACCCTTTATTCCAGGTAGTTCCGTTTGGGTTCGTAATTATGCGGCTGGTCCAAAATGCATCGAAGGCGTGGTGGTTGACCAGACAGGCCCAATATCCTACGGCGTCCGTCTACAGGACTCGAGAGTCGTCAAACGACATAAAGGGCACAGTTGCCGATAACTTAGAAGACAGCATGCCACAGCCACCTGAAGAAACTGAACCTCCTACGGAACAACAAAGGGAAACACACCCGTCGTCGTCACCATTGACCCGAACTGCAGATCTCGCTTTACCACAAACGGAGACATCGACTCCTCGCAGATCCAATCGCAGCAGACAGGCCACACAATTCTACTCCTCATCTGGGTGTTAAGGGGTGTTATGTATGCATTCACGACAAGTCAGTCGGTTCGTAGACGTCACGGTGCACACGTCAATCTGCGTAGATCGCGATCATTATAAATAGCTACTCAAATACAATTCATATTCATTTATTATAAATAAACATTATTTACAATATTAAATATCAACGCGTGCATATTTAACAATTACCATTACTGCAATGGTAATGGTAATTAAATAAAATGTCATTACCTGTAATGGTAATGGTAATGGTCGCTCAATTTCCCAAGTCTGATACATACTAACAAACAGTTTTATATAGTAAGTAAAGATTAAACAGGCTTTGCAATTATTGAATACATATTTTTTTACCATTTTATAATTTTTTTTGGACGTAAAAGCTTTTGAGCTCGAAACTTGAAATGAATGCATAAAGTTGCTCTTATCAAAAAAAGTTACTTTCCATAGAAAGCTTAGTAATACAAATTTTGAACTACACCAATTAAAAATATACTAGCCGAATCTGGATTTCCTTCAATTGATGAGCGTGTTAAGCTAACTACAATCCGGTTAATCCCCAAACTCTACATTTCAAACAACCCTATACTTAACAACGACACGAAAAACGTTACTAAAAGAACACGAGCAATGAAGAAACCGTCAACTATTTTCAACATTGTTCAATCCACAAAAGAGATCACCATTCCCTTGAAGCCAATCCTCACCAAAGCACCCAAATACCCCACCGTGGGATCTACAACCCACTTCATTTATCACCACGCTTCTGGAATACTCCAAACAAAATACCAGTCCCACAATAAATCAAACAATGTTCATTGAGACAAAAACGAATTGGACAACGAAGGGTTGGAGATTCCTATTCACAGACGTATCCAAAGATGATATGTCGACCTCTTTCGCGGTGGTCACTGAGGAAGGAAATACAATAAAAACGGGATTACTATTTCTCCACAGCTCAATTTTTACTGCTGAAGCGTTTGCTATTGGTCTCGCCATTCATCATGCCGCAACAACTAAGGAAAAATTTATAATTTGCACCGACAGTAAGTCGTCTGTTAAAGCATTACAAAACACACTTAACAACGAGCCGTTTATTGAAAGCTTAAGGGAAAAATTAATACAACACTACTCAAAAATAAAAATAATGTGGATACCAGGGCACTGCGGTATTATACGTAACGAATATGCAGACACAGCAGCTAAGCATGCCTTCAACTCCCCATGCATATTTTTTGAAACGTCTATTAAATCAGACATTTTTCAGGAAATTGATAGCTACATGAGAGAGCTTATGATGGCAAATTGGACAACGTACCAACCCTACTACAAATCAAACAACCAACACCGTTGTAAGCCAAATCTACCAAAGCCAAATCTACCAACGTCCATATAAAAATCTTTTAGAATAAAATCAGGCCGATAGCCTTAGTAGCTAGTTGCCCAGTTATTAATATATATATTTGTCCAGGTCTGTCTGTCTGTCTGTCTTTCTGTCTGTCTGTCTGTCCCTAACGCTAACCGATTCAAAATTTACAACTCCACTTAAAAAATTTTTTTAAGTTGTTAACCTTTTTTTTTTTTTAATGTTAGCTATTCTGGTGGTTTGTCCACACGACGCTGCGGTCGTGAGAAGGAACCAACCAGAGCCACTTACAAATATATCCACACATATATTTTTTCTTATAAATGTTAGCCGCCCTGGTGAGGTATCGAACCCACAACGCAGCGATTGTAAGTAAGATGAAGTAGCGAACTAAGCGCCTTCTCACCAGAGCCACTAATGCTCATACAATGCCTTTACCTAATATCGATTAACTTCATCAAGCCGCATGCAAAACGCTTTCATGTATATACACACACAAAAAATCATTTCACATATAAAAAAATAGCTTCGACCTAAAGCTGCCACCTTTAAGAAAATAACACTGCCAAAAAGACTATTCTTGCCACCTATCACTATTTTCACCTATTACGGTGGTGTATTAGATTTTCATATTACACTTTCATAATACACTTTCCTATACACTGCATATATTCCCAGTACAACATTAAGGTCCGCACACATCAACGCGAAGTACCGCAACCGCAGCGAAACTTACTCAAAAATGTTTCTTGCAAATGCGAAAATATATTTGCTTAAGGTGAGAAATTTCATAAAAACAAATAAAAATGTGAATCATTTATAAATTAAAATTCCCGAAAAAAAATACTACAAAATGAACACCTTTCTTAGAAGTCACTAAAGAAATTGTAAAAGGGGAAATCAAAACTTAAAAAAATGTATTTCTTGGAAAGCTGATTTTTGCTACAATAAAAGATTCAGATTCGGTTTTAGTACGTCAAAATACATAATACGAAAATAAAAATTGAAAAAATCCAATGAATAAAACACTTTGCAATAAAAATGATCGACAATCGGAAATAATGTTTAGCCGTAACAGGTGAAAACATTGTTAGGTGGCAACGCTAGCCTTTTGGTAATATTATTTCCTTAAAGGTGGCAATGGTAAATCAAAGCTATATTTTTGTGTGTATATACACATTCACCATACAGCTTGATGAACTACATCGCCATTAGCTCAATTTATTTTATAGCTGGCTGTGGTCAGTTGGGTAGAGCTTCCGCTTTGTCTGCGGCAGTCTTGGGTTCAAGCCCGTCACCGGTCGTATTTTTTTTTGAATCCATTGCTTGATATTCTTTTTTTTTTTTTTAATCTTTTTTTTTAATTCTTTTTTAATGGAACAGTTCAACTTTACACAATTACATCATCAAACAAAATTTATTTCTATTCTTTACAAAATTTAATAAAAAATTACATATTTCACAAATTTCTATAAAAAAAAATTACATTTAAATTTTGAAAACATAGAAAATATTTTTGCATCTAAAATATATTTAGTAAACATTTAATTTTTTAAAATTATTGTGTTTTTTTCCCGTGCATGGCACGGGCAAATTTACTAGTAAGTAATATAGTTATTAAAATAAATAAATAAATAAAAATTTTGAAAACATATTTTTAACTTTCTTTTGAAAAGTCGATTTAATTGACCATAATAACTTTTTGCAACAAAACAAAGTTTTGTAACCCACAGGAAAAAAGTTCGAAAAGTAGTTTAATTTTAGGGTAAATATTCCATATAGGTTAGGGCGTCCTGACATTTATTCGAAAGGCATTGATTAGACCTTTCCAATGAAAGATGTCACAGAATAGGTCAAAAAAACTTCACATTTTTTAACATACAATACTTACAAATGCTTTCAACTTCTCCTGAGTTCTCATCATTCACCGTTATAACCACAATATGTGAATCTATTAGAAAATTATTCAAACATTATTTTTATGCTTTATTTTTATATATAAAAAAATGTTTACCTTTTGGGTTAGATGATTCAATGACTGGAGCACTAATATGGGTTTCCTCCGTTTTGTCTTTCTTATCTATTTGATCCATGTTTGAAGTTCAATCTATCAAAGAATTTAGTGCAATTCCGTCATACAAATAGTGTTTATTCTTACATCAGCATTAAATATTATCGTACGAAAATAGCAACAAACGATTCCTTATCGGAATTCTATATATTACTTGTTTGTGGCTTACATTGCGCCAAATATTTTTTATAATATGCCAATACTTTGGAGTCCGGGGTCACATTATGGAAAAGTATACATACAAATTATTAGCATCAACTCCTGAATTAATTTAGCAAATTTAAAAAATTCTTACTGATCCGACTAATTTTGATAAAACATTGAACAATTTTGGTACCAAACTTTACCTTAGAGGATTAGGTTAAGGGTTGCCAAATTGTCTTTGAAAATTTACACTCAAAATGTTATAATATTATTGTGTGCTGCGTTTATGTTATGAACTGATACGCCCTCTTTAGAAATCAAAAACCCTGACAGAGACTTCCTAAGTCCAGTGGTGACTGTAGGAGAGCATACTGTAATTTAAATGCTCATATTTTGAACTGCCTTCTTTTGGAAAAATCCACAAATCTGGTTCAAGAATTTCTACCCATGGTCTCGCATAATATATATGTGCAATTGCAGCTTCAGGAGAGCTACTATATCTGCCACACTTATTTTTTTAACTGCCACCCATCCTATTTGAAAATAAACAAGTGAGTAAGTTTCAGTCGGGCAAAGCCGACTTATATAGACCCTACACCTACTGGGCTATATTGGATCCGTCATCTTGAATTTAGCAATCCCGCCATCAAATTCAAAAACAGCGACCCCAAAAATCCCCCTATACAAAATTTTATACTAATTTCATGGAATCTTAAAATTTTGCCCGCTATTTCGGATTCGCCATCTTGAATTTTTAAATTTCGACATCTAATTCCCTATACAAAATTTTATACTGATTTGATGAAATCTTAAAGTTTCGGCCGCCATTTTGGATCCGCCATCTTGAATTTTGAAATTCCGACATCAAATTCGAAATCAGTGACCCCAAAAACCCCTAGATACCAAGTTTGGAACTATTTAAGAGGAATATAAACAGGATTTTCACTTATATGGGAGGTAGGCGTAGCAGTCGACCGATTCCGTCCATTTTCAATACCAACTCCTTCTAGGGCCTAAAAAGGATAAACGCAAAATTTGGGATCCCTAGCTTTCTTCTAGCTCCTGCAATCGTGTTTACAAGAAAAGAGGACGGTCAGACGGACAGACGGTGCGCAAGGTGGGGTGCAGCGTTACGATTTTATGCTGCAAAAATTTGTCGTAATATACATTTTTTTAAAAAACCTCCATAAGTCTTCGAAGCTTTAGGTTCGCAAATTCTTTGTTATTTATTTCGCGTTAATGCATTTCAATTTTCATAGCTATTTAGTTGTAAATTTTCAAATTTATTTGAATGTTTCAAAAAGAATGTTACCTAATTACATAATGGCACGCATCTTCTGATTGTCATTTATTTCAGCTTAATCTTTGATATCAAATCAAGCGTGAACATGTCCACTTTAAATTTCTTCTAAATCTAGGTGCCAGTAAAAATGAGTTTTTTCATGTTTGAAGATTGAAAAATATAAAAAAATATTATTACTTTCAAGTTAAAAAATTCTTTATATATGGAAAATGAGTTATTGAATTAATATTAAATTTTTTATATTATGATACATTTGAGTATACATCGTGAGTATTTTCTTTCCATAAAGTATTTTTTAACTTGAAAGTATGTATTTATGGTTTCAAAATTTTTCAACCGAATTTGATTTTTAGCAGCTCGTTGGAAAGCTACTTGAATTTATTTGGTTTCTACCAATAAGGTACAAATTTATAAAACGTAATAATTTAAAAAATTAATTTCAAACATCAATAATTGCCTAAATAAAGTGGTCCGATCGACGCAAAACTTCACTGACCGCGTTTTTATGTCGGACCTAAGTACATAACCTTTCTACTAGGGCTTTCGATCCCGAAGGCTTTTTCCAATCCCGGGATTTTCGGGACTGAAAATTGCAGTCCCGGGAGCCCGGGATTTTTCGGGATTTGTTACTTTTACAAGCAAAATGCATTTTAAAAAAATAAAAAAATGTTTTTTATATGTTTTATTGGAAAACTTATAGTTTTAACTTAAATAAATAACCATAAACATTAATTTAAATTTATTATTTCAAATTAATGAATTTATTTATTTTCAGTATTTGAGTTTCCATTTCTTTAGGAACGACACAATTCAATTCAAAATATGCATAAGTAAGGTTTCTGAAATTACTTTTGTATCAGTTTTCAGTTTTATTTAATTATTTTTACTAAGCAATTCATTTTTGTGCGTTCGCTAAGACTGAAAAAAACAATTTTCTTCTGAAATTAATATACATTTTTTTTCTTAAAGAAAAAATTTCAAGCACAATTAATTTTATATGTTATTTTTTTTAATAAATTAAAAATTTTTAAGTTTTGAGTTTTCTAACTAACTTTTTTTTCATTTTGGGGTTGTCCAAATGTTGTCAAAACCTATTTTTCTGCTTACACGATTATTTTTATATTTTATGAGCGATGAAAAGCTTTATTTTTGTTGTATTAAACTTTTTTTATGGACTAATTTATTTAAAACTAGCAGGGCCCGGTCCGCTTTGCTGGCCCTTTTTTTGCCTTTGGTCATAATAAATGAATGAAAACAATTATCAAATATTTTTATTGGAAATGTGGCATTTTGAAATATTGAATTGTAAGAAAAGTGCCAAGCTCGGCTGTCCAATTCCGACCTTATGTAACATTGAACTTAGAATTGAAAGCATATAACCATGTCCCATTGAAAAATGTTCATTGGGACCCCAAGTATAACATTTTTAAAAATATTGAATTGTATGGGAAGTGCCACGCCCCGCTGTCCAATTCCAATATGTTGCATTGAAGACATAGAGCCCATTCCCGTTGAAGAATATTCAATGGGAGCCCAAGAATGGCACTTTGAAGTATTGAATTGTATGGGCGGTGCCACGCCCCTTTGTCCAATTACGCCGATGTGTTGCATTTAGCTTAGGGGTGAAACCATGAAACCATTTGCCAAATTTCGTTGGAAAACATTAAATGAGAGGCCAGTTACAGCAATTTGAAATATTGGTTTGGGCGCCTTATTACGCCGATATGTTGCATTTAGCTTAGAGTTGAAACCATGAAACCATTCGCTAAATTTAAATGAGAGGCCAGTTACAGCAATTTTAAATATTGGTTTGTATGGGCGGTTCCACGCCCCTTTGTCCAATTACGCCGATATGTTGCATTTAGCTTAGAGTTGAAACCATGAATCCATTTGCCAAATTTCGTTGGAAAACATTGTGTGGGAGCGCTATGCTTTTAGATATATGCTTTCAGACGTTAAAATATTAAAGTTAGTAAATGTAAGTTTCGAACTGTAAAAGAATTTGTAAGAAACGTTGATTGGTTAATTTTATAAAAATCTTTAAAAACACGTAGCGAATGCGCCTCCTTCTACCCTACACGTCTAGTAGCGTAGCTCTAGGGGTTGGTCCGAAGCCACTAAATTGGGCTATTGCCCAATATAATTGTCAGTCTAGTGATGACCATGGACGTGGATAGATTACACAACCCAATAAGATTTTGCTCCATATATCAAAGTAAGCTATTATTATAGATTTTTGGACGCTGAACAAAATGGCGTATCTAAATTTTTCCATCACTGCCGGTTTTTGAGGAATTCAGGATCAAAGAGTAAAAAAAACTAGAGAGTGGACTATCTTCGGCTATTCCGAAGCTGAAATACCCCCACACAGTAGGAAGAAGTACCTCGAACATAAAATGTGGTCTCAAGTCCCTATTTTGAGCCAATTATAGGTGGTTTTGGAGCCCGGACCTTGTGTAAAATCCATTGCTAAAAATTTCCAAACAAATCCACCAAAAAAAAAAATTGGTCTTAAGACCCTACTTAGACACTTATATATGTGGTTTCGGAACCTCGGACCATGTCAAAAATACGTTTCTAAACATTTCCAATCGAATACAACCATAAAAAAGACTTGAAAAATGTTTACCTTTTTTTCGGTGTATGGGAGCCACGCCCAGTTTTTATCCGATTTGGCTGATTCTCGAACATGATTTCAGTATTCACGAGAAAAACATGTACCCAAAGTTTCAAGTCGATATCTCCAAAACTGCGACCGCTATCGTGCGGACGGACAGACGGACAGACAGACGGACATCGCTACATCGACTCAGGAGGTGATGCTGATCAATAATATATTTACTTTTCCATACCGGACACGCCTCCTTATGGGCGTTACAAACGTTGTGACAAAGTTAATATACCCTGCCACAGTGAGTGTGGGGGTATAATTACAAGTTTCGAAATATTTATTTAGATTTATTGAGATTTTGATTTTTGCTCAAAGTTTATGTATTCGTTTATGGATTTTCTTTAAAGTTATGAACATTTGAAAAAAGTATTACAATTTTTGATTATATGGTTTTTTCTTTAGACTCAAATATAAAAAAACTGGACGAGATAGAGAAATACTGGGGACACAATCTTGTTAAGCATCCAACATCCTTTAAGAAGAAGTATGTAAAATTAAAAGGACTTTGGCAAATCCTTTTAATTTTACACCCCATATGCAAAATGCTTTTGTTTAGACTCAAAAACTAGACGAGGTAGAGCAATTCTGTGGACAAGATCGTGTTCAGCATCAAAATAACTTTAAAATCTTTTGCTTTTTGGAGTACCACGTTCTATTTCACTGTAACTTAGAGTTATAATACACTCCAAAAAAATTAATGCCACTGAACTAAAACATGCATATACTCAAAACAAAAAATCGTAAAAATATTAGTAATAGCTTGTTTTGAAGATAAACGTTAGTACTAAACGATGACGTAAACATTTTTTAAACCCCACCCTATTACACTTCGAATTATCAATTTGTCAAACAATGTACAAGACAAACCAAAAAACTATTTCTACATTTCACTTTTTTGGGGCTATATTTTGTAATATTCAACCAATTATTTATGCAGATAAGTTTTAATTCCGACAATTTTTGATTTTATATTGGTTTTTCTATATAGTTTAATTGTTTATTTTAGTTTGAGTAAAATTGCACAGTGGCAACCCAAAGTGGGCTGACAAAGTGTCAGCAAAGCAAACAGTTGACACAATTTTACGCAATAAATCAAATCTCATCAGGTTTACGTTTGCAGACGCTCGAGTAATCGTTTGTATGGAGTGCGGGTAAGGTAGCTTCAGTCAGCTGTTTTCTGCGCAGCGATTTTACGTTTTTACGTCTGGACTAATTGGGCCTTAAGAACAAACTGTGAACATGCCGATGATGTATTCATACAAATTTTTATGCAAGTGGAAAAATTATGCAAAACTCACTCTGTTCCTTTAACTATAACAAAACGAGAGTCTTTTTCCACAAATATCGAAGATTATTGTCAGATAAATATATTCATTCCTTTTCTTGATATTGCGACTCAAAACTTGAAACAACAAACTGCTATCGTCTTTTGATGTACTTCTTCCGGCTACACATAACGACGAATGCGTAGAACTAACTACGCTACTGTCTTACGCTGTCAAGGGAATTTGATTGTGGGACTAGCAGAAATTAACCTATGGAACAAATTTCTGGGTATGAGAGATTTCTCAAAGACAAAACATGCATTGGACATGCTTAATGTAAGAATTTTAAAAAAGTAAATTTAAATACCATAAAAAATATATTTGTATTTCTCCTTTATTTTTCTGGAATGTGATGTGACGGCATTTCCTAATGTCAACTTTCTGCTGCAGATATTAGGCATTTTGCTTGTAACGACAGCAACAAACGAGCGATCGTTTTTTCGCTCAGGCTGGTAAAAAGAAACACAATGAACGAGGATAGATTTAATGGTCTTGCTTCGCTTTCCATTCGTAGAAATATAGAAATCAGACCTGAGGAAGTCCTAGACGAAATGGCCAGAAATAAAAGTCGACGCCTTAATTTTTTTTTAAACTTCCCCTATTGGAAATTTCTGGCTACGCCCCTGATGTATGCAATGTGAAACTTTAAAGAATACGTACTATATTTTTTGTTTTGTTATTAATTGTTTTTTATATAAATAAAATATGGTACTAAACTCATAAAATGAGTATAAAACCACACAAAAGACTCATTACTCTATTAAAATTAGAGACCGACCGAAATTCGGTATTTCGGCTTTTCGGCCAAAAAAGCGGTTTCGACCGTTTTTCTGATTCGGCCGAAAAATAAAATATCGTTTTCGGTCAAATTTCGTTTTCGGCCGAAATTTCGATATTTCCGCCGAAAATTTCGGTTTGGTACTCAAAATGTAACAAATAAATAACAAAGATTACACTGATCGACAAAACTGAACATTTTGTGTGTTAAATATACTTGATAGACAAATTCTTATGCATTTTGGCACGCTGAATACGAAAATAATAATGAAATTTTTACAGTACGCACCGAAAATTAAATTTTTGTGCAATTTTCATTATTATTTTTGGATTAGGCGTGGCAAAATACATATGGATCAACCAAGTGGATAAAAACGATATGTAACACAAATTTAAGTATTGATCATAGTTTCGAAGAATCAGAAGCGACAAAGAAGACAAGTCCCCAATTTGTATTGAAAAAAGAAATATATAAAAAACTTTGAAACTTATTTTCTTGAAAGAATTTGTATGTTTCATACAGCCTTCATACATTCACCGCTTCACAGCGTTCTCACTCTTCTCCTATCGGAGCAGATCTACTACTCTCGCGATGAAAATCTTCTCCTCAAAATATTATGTGAGTTTCATACAATGCAAAAATACTACTCTTTCGACAAATCTACTACCATGATAGAAATTTTTACTACTATTGTAGAATCTCTACTACTCTACGCAGAAACCCTAATCTACTCCCTTCTCTTGAAATCTGCTACCTTGACAGTAATTACTACTACTCCCGTAGAATTTATACTACTCTACGTAAAAAAATTAAATCTACTCCCTTTCTTGAAATCTACTCCCCTAAAATCGAATATCTACAACTCTCGCCGTAGCAAAAATTGAGAACCCTGCCCTTTCAATTGATTTCCACGCATTTGATAGTTTGCTTCTAAATTCATCTAATTCAGGTTCTGAACTTAAAATTATTGATTTCAGCTTAATTATGTACAACTTTATTACATTTAAATTCACAATTTTTAAAAAAAAATAAAAATTCGGCCATTTGGTTTCGGCCGAAAAAAAAGATTAAAAAATTTCGGCCATTTCGGTTTCGGCCGAAATTAAAAAAAGCGATTTCGGTCGGTCTCTAATTAAAATACATTCGATTTAGAGTAAAATAAGTGAAGCGGACAAGTTTTAAATTTTTTGTCTCGGATTTTTAAGGGAATGATGTTTTCCGATAGAGGCCCCCCTAAATATTTCCCAAAAATTCCGTCTATTTCGCGAATTACCGCGTTTTGAATATTTACATATTGAAATGGTTTTGTGTGTGTTTAACTTTTAAATGGACACCAATTTCAAAAGTTTTGAAAAACTTTTAGGATTGTTGTATCCGCTATAATACTAAAACTACTGAAAGTGAGTTTTTCGTGTTAAGCAGGTTGAATTTTATGATTATATTCGGATTAAGTGTGGCAAAATAAATAATAAAAGAAATCCCGAACATTTCACAAAAAAAAAACTTCAAAGCCAAACTTGTACCAACTTACGACTATGTTTTTTTTTTTTTTGGCCTGGATAGCCGATAGGTGTAATCTTTGGAAGATACGTAAATAGTTTAAGCTATTACGCATGCACGATTCCCTTCCTAGCGCCTACGTACTAAGCACCCCCCCCATTCACTTCCTGTGATTCCCTGCGGAACCGCCAATTACGGCATTACTTCGCAGGGCAGGATATAATCCGTTATTTAGCTGATTTCGTTCGTTGTATTATGTTGCGACTGCAACTGTCGATTTCTGCTCGTCTTGACGGACTCGTTACATAACTCTTATTATGATGCTGCTCGCTGCTTCCCAAGCATTGGCGGACGTTAGCATGAACCTAATTATCATGAGTTCCTCTATCTGGGCTCGCTCGCGTCTAAATCTCTTCGTCGAAACTTACGACTATGTGTCTACGACTATATGATTTTATGTAAAAAACACATGATCGTTTGTTGTTGAAAAAAAAAATGTCAGTTCAGCCAGGATCCAAACGCGGGACGTAAGGTTTATAAGTTACGCACATACACGCTGTGCCACTGAGCTACATTCGTTCTGGTCGATAAAAACAAAGCTTATATCGAATTCGTTTAAACGTTTATTTGCAGCAATTTTAAAACATTGTTAAAATTATTGTTCAAATAAGTGCTTTCAACTTCAATCAAACAAAAAACATTTTTATACCCCCACACTCACTGTGGCAGGGTATACTAACTTTGTCACAACGTTTGTAACGCCCATAAGGAGGCGTGTCCGGTATGGAAAAGTATATATATTATTGATCAGCATCACCTCCTGAGTCGATTTAGCGATGTCCGTCTGTCTGTCCGTCCGTCTGTCCGTCCGCACGATAGCGGTCGCAGTTTTGGAGATATCGACTTGAAACTTTGGGTACATGTTTTTCTCGTGAATACTGAGATCAAGTTCGAGAATCAGCCAAATCGGATAAAAACTGGGCGTGGCTCCCATACACCGAAAAAAAAGATAAACATTTTTCAAGTCTTTTTTATTGCTGCATTCGATTGGAAATGTTTAGAAACGTATTTTTAACATGGTCCGTGGTTCCGAAACCACATATATAAGGGCCAAAATGGGGTCTTGAGACCAATTTTTTTTTTTTTGGAAATTTTTAGAAACGGATTTTGGACATGGTCCGGGCTCCAAAACTATTTATAGGTGGCTCAAAGTGGGGTCTTGAGACCACATAATTTTATGTTCGAGGTACTTCTTCCTACTGTGTGGCGGTATTTCAGCTTCGGTATTGCCGAAAATAGTCCACTCTCTATTTTTTTTCAAATTTTAATTTGAATCCAAGCATTTTTGGAAAACACTTATTTAACAATACTTTGAATTTGGTCAAATATTACCGGATTTTGAATTGCTTACCACCATTGGACGCATATCTAAGTAGGCTTTTGAGTTTTCGATAGAGAAAATATGTGTAGAACATGAAAAATTACATAATTTGTAGCCAAATGCTAAGAAATGTAAAAAATTATATTTTGATACTAGTTATTACACTTTTTATTCTTACCGAAAAAACGGAAACGAATAGAGATAATTGGGAACTCTTTTTTTTGAAATAAAAAAGATTAGACTTGTTGGGTAAATTGGTTCGGCTGTTTTAAAAATGTTGTGTGGTCAAGATTAAAGCACTTTTTCAAATTTTGTTGTCTTACTCTCCGTTACAGTGAAAAAGGAGACATAGTGCAAGTTGTAGGTCTTGTCAAATAAGAAAAAGTTGCATACTAGGAATATCAAATACACCTCCAAAATCTGGACTTTTGACCAAAACAGATTCTCAGAGTTCCCACACTATTATTTTTCTCATAGCTTTGGTAATGTTTCGTCGAATTTTAATTTTAAACTTGCTATGGAAAGATAAAAGATAGTCATTTTCAAAAACGTATACACCGATTGGTAAGAATAAAAAGTGTAATAACTCTTAGTACGTAGGCGCTAGGAAGGGAATCGTGCATGCGTAATAGCTTAAACTATTTACGTATCTTCCAAAGATTACACCTATCGGCTATCCAGGCCAAAAAAAAAAACATAGTCGTAAGTTGGTACAAGTTTGGCTTTGAAGTTTTTTTTTTGTGAAATATGTACAGTTTTCAGAGTGCCCCTTTCTGTCTTTTTTGAGAAAACTGAGGTTTTGTAAATAAAAACCCTATCTCCAAACATTTATATAGATTGAAATTTTCCACTAAACTATACCAACTTATGATTTTTTTACTTAAATATATCGTAGTAACCCAGAAAAAATACAAAACATGCGTAAAAAGCCTGTGTGAATTGATCTCCATTTTCCGGAAAAATGCCCCACTGTGCAGCGGTTCGAACAACAAGCACTACGATATGAAGAACTTTTTAAGCGTTTTTCGCTTTCAAAAAACCAAAAAAATCTAATCAAATTGTTTGTTGTCAAAATAAATACCAAAAGAAAAACTAATTGGAAATTCGAAATTAATTTTTACTTGTAACTTTAAAATGTAGGATACGTTCTCTCAGATCTGGAGTCCCAAAAGAGTGGAGACATCATAACATTATGATAAACCATGAGTAGTAATTACACTATGCGACAGAATGAGGGGTAATTTTTCTGATTACCGATCTGATAACATATTCTGAAAGGTCTTGGTCTACATAATGACTTCCTCAAAGGGTTTTTCTGCAATCTTGCTGAAAAAAGTTTTCAACGGTAGGAGATATCGTGTCTTCACCAAAAATATTCTGGGCTTTTTATGACCACTAAGGCATTCAATCCCGAGGCGTTTTTGAAAATCCCGGGATTCCGGGATTTGAAATTACAATCCCGGCATTTGTTCGGGATTTTCGGGATTTCTTTTATTATTTATTTTGCCACACTTAATCCGAATATAATCATAAAATTCAACCTGCTAAACACGAAAAACTCACTTTCAGTAGATACAACAATCCTAAAAGTTTTTCAAAACTTTTGAAATTGGTATCCATTTAAAAGTTAAACACACACAAAACCATTTATCCAATTGATAAAATTTTTTTCAATATACAAAAAATGTTCATCAATTAATTGTCGAATAAAAAAAATATTGCTCAAATTGGAAAAATTTTATTCAGATCGATAAAAATTTTTTGCAACCGTTATTGACAAATGTTGTTAATTTTTTTTGTGTGTTCTATAAAATCTATAAAAATGGGCTTTTTGTGTTTACCAATTAGATTGAAAGTAAATGCACTGCTGTATTTTTGTGGAAAAACGTTGTAAATATCTTAAACAATGCATAAAAAATCAATTTTTTTTAATCCCGGGATTCCGGACTCAAAATCCTGGGTTTCCGGGATTTAGAAAACGTCCGGGATCCTGGAATTGAATGCCTTAATGGCCATTAAATATTTACTTAAATGGGTTAAGATGCACAGCAGTAATCTAGCTAGGGATAAATATAATATTTTTGTTTAAGGAACCAACACGATACCACTAACCGATAAAAAGTTGTAACGTCTTTTGAACTTTGACCTCGAATAACTCGCTTATAGCTAATCCAGAAAACCCTTTGAGAGTGTTATTATTAGAGCTCGGAAAAAACAGCAGAAAAATTTCAAAAACAAGGAAGCAAATAAGCACGATATTCGGGCGAAATAAAGAAGAACTAGTAACTTCGGTCAGACCGAAGATAATTATCTTCGGTCTGACCGAAGCTATAATATCCTGCACATGCGAGTACGATACATTCTGAGACCATATGTTAGCAATTTTATCGAAAATCGGTATTTTATTGATAGTTTTTCGATATTTTATTCATAATTTTTCGATATTTTATCGATTTTTTATCGATAATTTTTCTATAGTTTATCGATTTATAATCGATTTTTAATCGATAATTTTTCGATAATTTATCGACAATTTTTTGATTTTTTATCGATAAATTTTCGATTTTTTTTCGATAATTTTTGGATTTTTTACGATAATTTTTTGATTTTTTATCGATAATTTTTCGATTTTTTATAGACAAATTTTCGATAATTTTTCGAAAATTTTTCGATTTTTTATCGATAATTTTCCAATATTTATCGATAATTTTCAAATATTTATCGATAATTTTAGTTTCTTGATCGATTTAAAAGTTTCGTTCCAATTCCATTTAGTTCCGGTCCAATTCCATTTCGTACGGTTTCATTCCCATTTCGTTCCCGACCTCATTTCCAACCCAATGCATCCAAATCGGTTAAGTATTTCTCAAGATAAACGAAAATAATATAAAATTGGCTGCCATTTTGTATGAGTAGACGGACAGACGGACATGGACTAATGGACTCAGGAGGTGATGCTGATCAAGAATATATATACTTTTCCATACCGGACACACCTCCTTATGGGCGATACAAACGGTGTGACAAAAACAATATACCCTTGGACACAAGTGTGCAGGGTATAAAAAGACAACATAAATGACATGCTCAGAGGAAAAGAGCGATGAAATGTACTGAAGCTCCATACATTTTATTGCTTTTTTATTCTGAGCGTGTCAAATCTAATATACACATAAACGATCGCGCCGAAAGGCAAGGTTTTTAATAAGTCGAAATAATGTTCAAAATATACAATACGTAACCACTGCTATTATGATCTTCTGAGATTTTTCATTAATTCCCTATTGACTTTGAAACTTTTGATGTCAGCAATCAAATATCATTAAAACAATAACAAATATTTGCAAAAAAAAAGCTTTTATCAAAAAGTATTATGTATTTAAAAACATAAAAATAAATTGACCGCTATTACTTCATACGATAGAAAAACTAGAGAGTGGACTATATTCGGCTATGCCGAAGCTGAAATACCCCCACACAGTAGGAAGAAGTACCTCGAACATAAAATGATGTGGTCTCAAGACCCCATTTTGATCCACCTATAAATAGTTTTGGAGCCCGGACCATGTCCAAAATCCGTTACTAAAAATTTCCAATCAAATCGACAAAAAAAATTGGTCTCAAGACCCCATTTTGACCCTTATATATAAGGTTTCGGAACCTCGGACCATGTCAAAAATACGTTTCTAAACATTTCCAATCGAATGCAGCTATAAAAAAGACTTGAAAAATTTTGACCTTTTTTCGGTGTATGGGAGCCACGCCCAGTTTTTGTCCGATTTTTATCGTGCGGACGGACAGACAGACGGACATGGCTAAATTGACTCCGGCGGCGATGCTGATCAAGAATATATATACTTTTCCATACACGCCTCCTTATGGGCGTTACAAACGTTGTATCAAAGTTAATATACCCTGCCACAGTGAGTATACAAATAGTGAAATCAAATGAAAACGTATTTAAATCAAATAAAAACGCATTTGATATTTAAATCAAATATGTGCGAATTCAAAATTGTCAGATGGACGACGTCGTCGTCATTTGGATGATTTTGGGGTCCCAATGATGATTGAACGATTTAAGCGTATAAAGTGACGGTGGGATGACATAATGTCAATGGTATTAATGTCAAATGACATTATTTCCGTTTGATTTAGATATAATGTCAATTGACATTGTGTCCGAATTTTGCCAATTACTTTATTTCCAATCAAAAAAAAAATTTTGTAATTTTTTTATGTAAATGACGTGGTAAAGGATGGGTGGTATGTAGGGCTTTCAATCCCGAAGGCTTTTTGCAATCCCGGGATTTTCGGGACTGAAAATTGCAATCCCGGGATCCCGGGATTTTTCGGGATTTGATATTTTCACAACCAAAATGCATTTTAAAAAAAAAAAAAAATGTTTTTTATAGGTTTTATTGCAAAACTGATAGTTTTAGCTTAAATAAATAAACATAAACATTAATTTCAATTTATTAAAGACATTTTTTTATTTTCAGTATTTGAGTTTCCGTTTCTTTAGGAAAGACACAATCCAATTCAAAATATGCTTGAATAAGGTTTCTGAAATTGCTTTTGCATCAGTTTTCAGTTTCACTTAATTATTTTTATTAAGAAATTCTTTTTTGTGCGAATATATCAATATCAATTTTCTTCTGAAATAAATATAAATTTATTTTTTCTTAAAAAAAAAATTTCAAGCAATTTTATATGTAATTTTTTTTAATAAATTACAAATTTTTAAGTTTTGTGTTTTCTAACTAATTTTTTTTTCATTTTGGGGTTGTCCAAATGTTGTCAAAAACTATTTTTCTGCTTACACGATTTTTTTTATATTTTATGAGCGATGAAAAGTTTTATTTTTCTTGTATTAAACTTTATTTATGGACTAATTCATTTAAAATGTAGTCCCGAAAATCCCGGGATATAGGAAAAAATATCCCGGGATTTTCGGGACTAAAAATGGAAAGCCCTAGTGGTATGTGACATAAAAATTATTTCGAGAAAATCTATTTCTATTTTCATTTTGCTTTTTTCAATACAAAATTGATGACATGTTTTCTTTGTCGCTACGGAATCTTCTAAATTAACACCAATACTTATATTTAGGAGGGATTATGAGCAAGAGATTACCCTTCCCAAGTAACACCGCTTGTAGGTTAATAGTTGTGACACTCGGTTGTCAACTTTTTTGGCAACTATATATACATATTAAGGCATTCAATCCCGAAGTGTTTTTAAAAATCCCGGGATTTCGGGATTTGAAATTACAATCCCGGGATCCCGGGATTTGTTTGGGATTTTCGGGATTTTCCAATTAAATACAATAATTAATATAAAATTTAAGAAAAAATTGTTCCAACAATATTTTAAGTTTAATTTCATTTTGATTCGACAAAGAAATAATATTTATTAAATATAACATTAAACAAAACAAACAATATTTAAAATAAATAATTCGAACAAAAAGTAATTCTTTTTAAATTACATTGATCGAACAAATCATTTTTTTTTGCCACCTGAATCTGAATATAATCATGAAATTCTGCCAGTTCCATTTCATGCTACACACGAAAAAGTTACTTTCAGTAGTTTTAGTATTATAGCTGGAACGGATACACGAATTGTTGATTAAACAATATCTTTTTTGTAAAAAAAAAATATTGTTTAAATTCAAAAAAAATTTTATTCAGATCGATAAAAATTTATTGTTAACCGTTATTGACAAAAATTTTGTCAATTTTTGTGTGTGTGTAGCACTAAATCTTCAAAAGTGGGTTTTTTTAATTTACCAATTAGATTGGATGTTAATGCACGGCTGTATTTTTGTAGAAAACCGTCAAAAATATCTAAACAATGCTTAAAAAAAGCCTTTTTTGAATCCCGGGATTCCGGACTGAAAATCCCGGGTTTCCGGGATTGAGAAAACGTCCGGGATCCCGGGATTTCGGGATTCGGGATCCCGGGATTGAATGCCTTAATACATATACATGAGTACAGTCCGCAAATAGTAATTAGACGGTAGTATAAAAAGCTGCCACAACAATTCAGTGTTGCACTCCTATACTGAGCGAAGTTGTGAGATTTGTGTGCATACAACAAATGACAACCAAATGTCAAAAATAATGACCGTGAAACGGATATATAATGAACAACAAATAATAAATATTATGAAAAGAAAGTAAGAAAACTAATGATTGAATACATATTAGAGTTGTGATGTAAAATATGCAACTAGGAATAATTTAATTTCTTAGACAAATATAAGACTTTGAATACGAAATAATGGTCAATTCGTACACAAATTCGATGGGCAACATAGTTTTTACCGCAAATAGATATGACGTTTGATACTTAAAATTAACGCGCTTCCATAAAACACAATATTTAATTATTTTATTGCGTTTTCATAAAATTGGTTATGTTGAAATATGTGATTTTTCGGAAATTAACGACATAAATATTGTTCCCCACAATATTTACAAATATTGTTCCCCACAATATTTACAAATATTGTTCCCCACAATATTTGTAACGTTCATGATAGTCTGGTAAATTAGAATATACTCAAAACAAGTACTTTGAACTGGAAAATTTCATTTTAAGTTCCTTCAAAACAGTTACTAGCTTCAAATGCAACTAGCGCTACCTCCCAAGGACATGCAATGTAAAAATTTATATTTGTATAAGTGAATTTGTAAAGCTTTATTTCTCGATAGGTTATTCCATACCGACATGAACGGAAAATCCGATAGGGAAATCTTGTATGAATAGTTAATTTCTTTAATTTGGTAAAATAAGAAAAAACCTGTGAAGAAAAACATTTTTTTGAATATTTTTATTTTAATCATTTAACATAAAAAATTTTTATTTTTTTTCAAAAAATATTTGTTTTGGAAAACCCCCCCCGAAAAAAATTCCTGGTTACGGCCTTGATCTCGACTGCTACATCCTTTTTTGGTACAATGTCAACGTAGTACCAATGTACTTTTGTGTTTGAAATTGTGCCAAAAAAATACAATTGTACCAAAAAAAACCCTCTCTGATATAATTTGCATAAAAAGTTTATTTCAAAACATCAAAATCTAGTTATAAAAAATTTTTTTTACACAAACTGAAACTTTTAACAAAAAAATTTTTTATTTAAAGATTACATACAAACAAGACCGCTACCATTCTGTAAAACTGAATACATTTCATCAGGGACGTAACCAGAAAAACATTTCGGGGGCGTTTTCACAAAATTTTTTTTACCTCTACTGAAGAAAGAAACTAGAAAATGCAAACCAAATTAAAATCAACGACAGATCGCTTTTTTCAAAATAAATTTTTTGATTTTTCATAAAAAAAGTGTAATAAAAAAATTTTAAAAAAATCCCGAAGGGAAGTTTATGAGAAAAGGATTTATTCTAAAATCGACGAATTGTGTTCATATATTTCAGGGGGCCCAAAGCCCTCAAAACCCCCCTCCCCATCATGGGTACGTCCATGCTTTCATTTTAAACACATTTTCATTTGATTCACAGAAAATTATAAAATATCCAGGAGATACGAAAGTTTCTCTTAAATTCTTTTAAATTTCATAACTATTCCATAAATTTTTCTATTACTTCATAGATTTCGGGGGGGGGGGGGTTCGAACACCCCAAACCACCCCCCTGGTTACGTCCCTGCATTTCATACCATATTCTGAGAAATTAAACAAGAACTGTAGAAACAAATATTGTGCTAAAGTATACGCACAAAAATGTAATCCGCATCATTTATTTTTTTTCTGTTTTTGTTGTTTAAGCAAAATTAAGGGCTTTAAGTGCAAATTTTAAATTGTTTATGTTTTTTATAATAAAAATTTAAACTTGTTTAGTTTTATGAGGAAATAAGTATACAAAAAAAAAAGGCCGCTCGGCCTTAGTATAGGGAAATGAAATTTGACATAAAATGGCTGTACTCAAAAACCCATTACGTCATATTTGAATTATTTGAACGATTTTTTATTATAAAATCCCTGGCGAAGGCGGGCTTATTAGCTAGTAACAAATAAAAGGATATAAAAACTGGTAAGAGAATTTTTCGATATTTTTATGATAGTTTTTCGATATTTAATCGATAATTTCCAATTTATTCCCGTTCCATTTCAAAATTTGGTTGTATTTTGTTTCATCTCCATTTCAATTTCGTTCCAGTCTCATTTCTGACATCATTTCCACGGCGTCCAAAATTGTTCAGTATTTCTGAATATGAACGGAAATAAAGAAATTTTTTAGGTATAACAACGGTAGTTATCGTTCTAAATGACACACAGCCAGACGGACATCACTAAACTCGTACGGTAATGCTGATCAAGAATATATATACTTTTCCATACCTACCGTATAAAAATACAGGAAAAAAATGTTTTCAAGCTTATATCTTATTTTTAATGATATTTCTGATTAGTCGATTTAAGCGAAAATTTAGTTTTCCATTTCATTGCATTCAACTCATTAATACGCAACTTTTTTGTTTTGACCAAATAAAAAAAAACTTTAGCAGATTTTTCTGAAACATTTTTAAAACCACTCTATTTGTTTACAATATTGAGAATATCTCGTAAGTACAATTGTCGACATAAGCTACTTTAACGTGTTAGCACAATTAAAAAAAAAATTTTTAAATCAAATTTTTTCCATATGGGAAAAATTTTAGGCACGTGTTTAATGTTGACCTAGGATGCCCAAATTTGTTTGAGAAAATTTTCTCAAAAATGGAACTATTTTAGGGGAATTGTGGAGTTATAGTTAATTTTATACCACGCTAATGCGCATATATCCACTGATATTGTGCAAAATCAAAAAATGTATTTTGCCGACAAAATATATATGCTTGAGCGGCTTGCATTTGTAAATCTTCTTTTATGTTAATTTTTGTTTTGTAAGTTACCTTGAATATATTCATATTTTACATAGGCAAGTGCTCATTCCAAAACAAAGTATATTAAAACGTAAATATATCATTTATGTAGAAGACGTACTCTTAAGGTATTTTGTTGTAATTTATGGATATTGGCACACGCGAGTAAACAAACAATCAATTGCACAATCGTAATTATAAAATAAACACTTTGATGCATTTTTAGTTCGTAATAGGCAGAAGTTCTTTATGCAAGTATGTACGAGTACGTACATAAATAGTTTAGAAACGGAATTCGTCTAAGGCAGGTGAATAAAATGTAACAGATAAATGGTATTGCAAATGACACTCACCCTTCGTATTTGAAAAAATTCCAAATTAAGTAAGTATTTCCAATTTGGCCAATTTTAGTGCACTATGCGTTATTATAATCTTTTCGGATTCCGATTTTGTTTAAAGCTATTTTATCACTGCTTTGTTATCACTCACTCGACGATTAAGATCAACCCGCACCTTTGACTTCGATAGACCAAACTAAATTTAAACTGTCCGATAAACAAACTTTACAGCCGCAATTCGTATTGTTATATTCAATGCTTATTCCAGTATTAACGAATCACTCATACAACATGCAAAATGCGTACGGCATTGGACTCGATTCAAATGAGTATGTCCGTCCAGTTCAATAGCTGGAGTAAAATGCGGCTGTGTTGCGTTGCCACTGTAAAGCTTTACAGCGTCTTCGCTCGGCGATATACGCCACGCCTGTAGCTCCGGTGAGGTACACGAACCAGTTTTTGTTTATTTAATGTTATTGTCTTTTCGAATTTAATTTGTTGTTTTATTGTTGTTTGTTGTTAATTAATATTTGGAAATATTTCTTAAATTCTTAAAGTAGAAAACCGTAAAAGTTTAATACGTTTAATGTCAGGGGGTTGGTAAAATCGGCTAAAAATTTGTATGGTTGTAAAAAGAAAAATTTTAAAAATACATTTCAAAACCACGAAAATACAGGGAAAACGAGAAATTATTTGGTCCCGACGCCAATAGTACCCCTCTTTGTGATATGGTGAAGCAAGCAGTGAGCTAAAATAGGTCATTTTATGCCTACAATTTATTTTTACGAAAAACCAACATATTAAAATAACTGCCACCCTAATACCAAAGATTTTTCCAATGTACTGGTACTCAACTAAGTTCTAACTTATTAAAGCTAATCTAGTGAAGCAGCCACAGACAAGCTTTGATTAGGGCACATGATCTAGAAAGCAATATTTATATTACAAGGTACTTAAATGCTTTAGCACTGTGCAACACCAAATTCTGATTGGCGATCTGATAACAGATTCTGATAGTTCTTGGTCTACATAATAACACCCTAAAGGGGTTTTTCTGGATTAGCTCGAATAAGCGTGGTCAAAATTCAAAGGAGGTTACTTCATTTTTATTGAAACAACTTTTAAACGGTAATTACTATCGTGTTAGTATCTTCAACAATATATTAAGGGAGTTCACAAGTAATCATAAAGTCATATTGTCATATAATCATATTGGAAAAAAATCATATTGGAAATAGTTGTGAGCGCACTCATTTCAAAATAAACTCTCTTACGTTACAAATGTCGAACCTAACCTAATTCTTTGACCCCGGGGTGCACGCCAATAATCGCGGAGGTGGTGATGCAACCCAAATCAACGTTCGGAAGTAATTCTGTGGTTCACGTGAGCTTTGTTTCAATATTTTCAAGCAGTCGCACACATTTAATGCATTCAAAATGCTTCCAAAATCCTCTGGGCCCGGTATTCGTGTGCCCGGTGGTGCAAGTGGACATCTGGCCAAAGTTGATAGTCGGAAGAGTTTTGGTGGTCTCCACGATCTTTGTTGCAATATTTTCGACAAGTCGTGCACGTTTTATGTTTAAAAATTAGTCCCAACGTCCAATTTTTACAAATTCCTACAACTTTTTTGGCAACAACTTTAAACTCTCATACAACTTTAACAGTGAGTATGAGAGTCGAAAAACACAGTTTGCTGAGTTGTATTGGTCGTAAAATTTTTTGTATGGAAAAAAGCAACAACATTTTTAGGACTATTGTTTGAGACTTTTGTGAACTCCCTTATTATATTAAATCTTAGCTACAATACTGCTGAACATATGAACCCAATAAAGTAAGTATTTAGTGGTCATAAATAACCTAGAATACAAAAAATGCTATTTTTCAAATAATCAAAATAAAAAATGTTATTGAAAAAAAATTTTTTTTTTTGTTCGGGATATTTAAGGGCTTTAAAAACTGACATTAGCGGGTTCACATTTTTTTGAAACACATTATTGCCGAATTAAAGGTAATTGTATTGACTACTTATCTCTCATAGAAAACTTTCCAACTAAATTATCGGTTTGGACAACAATTTTGGAAATGTCGACAATTTTTCAAAATTTTAAAAATAAATTCTGTTGTTATGTTAATTTTAAGTAGAACAAAATTTTGAAAAAAAATAACTTTTTTTATTCGGGATACTTTGGGTGCCTTAAAGACAGACATTGGCGGGCAACATTGTTGCTAGGGTTAAGTAGAATATTTTTGCTGAAGATAATAACACGAGCGATAATAATAAGCGATACTTACCTTTGAAAATTTTTTTCAACAAGATTGCAGTAAAAAAAAATCCTTTGAGGGAATTGTTAAAAATTAAAAATTTTGTAAGGCTAACACAACTATACTAATTTACAGAAATTTTCACTTTTAAATAGTTTTAAATCATTTGCTTATGTAAAATGAATTGCTGATTTCATAAAATATTGTGTCATATCGTTAACAAGAAACACGTGGTCACCAAAACTAAATTGAAGGTAATTGAGTTTCATACATACTTTTCAGACAATATTTTCCTACCAGAATTCCGTTTATGTAAAACAATTGATTTGCATTTTGTTTTTTTATAAAAAAAATTCAAGAACCAGTTAGGGTGGGAGTCAAGTGAGAACCGAACACATCAAGATTCCGCCCCATCCCGATTTCTTTGAATGTCGATTTAAGTAAGATTACAACTCCATTTAATTTCATATTGTTACCTAACAATTCGATAAAATTCCATGCTGTTCAAAGCCTTCGATATCTCTTAAAAGGTGCAAATTTGTACATTGTGATTTTTAGAATCAGAATCATTCGACCATTTACCATTAAAAATGGGTGTTTAACCAAAAGTTATTTTTTTATTTGCCTGGTGTTATTTATTCCAATGTTTTCATCGGCTTTTTCAGATGATTTATAATTTATATTGAACAAGACATAATGACATTTTTGTTCAAACTTCGTATCAAGCCGAAATTTTCGGCAGAAATCGAAATTTGGCCGAAAACGATATTTAATTTTTCGGCCGAAAAACCGAAATATAATTCGGTTGGTCTCTACTTAATACTACTAACCACAATTTTCATACAATTTTGATTTGAAGTAAAATTTCTGAGTAAGTAAATGCACGTAGCAATTGCTCTAAGACGCTTTTATTATTACGACCCAACACTTTTTATTCAAACTTCACTAAAATACTACTAACAGGATCGCATACTAATGGAAGCAAGAACTTGATAAGTACTTCGAAGCCAAGTGTGAAATATAAATTATTCATATAAATTATTCATCAATGCTTCTTGCTTTAAGGGCGTAAACGAGACAGCGATATTTCATAATTTTTCTCTCTTGTAATAAACGAAATACTGGCAGCATGGTAGCATTTCGGGCGATGCCATTGCGAATCACATCAGTGTTTCGAATGAGAGGTCTAGCTGGACAAAACTAAAACTGGGAATAGCACAAATGTTTGGATCCAATACTTCAGAAATTGTCCAATTAGAATGAAACGGTATGTTGTTTTGTTATTTGGTAACCCTGGAAGAATGGGGGAGCACTGAAAGTGGCGCTTTCTCTAAAAACACTAAAAAAATTATGTAGGTCTATTAATTCGTCTTAAAAAAATATGGTGAACGAAATCGGTCTGTTTTCAATTGGAGGTAAGTGTTGAAAGCATGTAAAAAACAAATTAGAATTTATTTCGCACTATTTTTTTAAAAAAGTAGAAAAAGTAGGACAATTTTTGGCGTTCTCTAATTCCTTAGCAAGTACTACAGAGAATTGCTGGTAGTATAGGTTTAGATACCAAAAGCAAATAGCCGACTTTCAACTTTTAAAATTAAAAAAATTAATTTTGTAGTCAGTTTTCGACTAGTTGACTAAAATCGGCTTTTCCGAAAAAATAAAAGACAACCTTTTTGTTAAAGCCCGGTGAAGACGAAAATAAATTTACGCTTCCATATGTAAAAAAATCTAAGTGAAAACCAAATGACACTTTTGAATTCCTGAAAAGAAGCAGCATCGAATAGGATATTGAGGCTATTTGGAAATTTGACCGGAAGTGGTAAGAAATACCAAAATTATATGTCCGCAGTAGGATTTTTTTATGTGCACAAAAACGCCATGTCAGAATTTTGAGTGGTTGTCTTTGCTTATTAATCTACATTTCAAACTAAAAAGGTATGAGTTTTGAAAAATGGCCACACAATCAGGTATCGATATTCACACCGTTTTGTACTTTTTGATATTATTAAATAATACCAAAAGATGAAGTTTTGAAAAATTCACAGAAAATGAATTATTTGGCAAACGACAAATCCTCGTTGATCGAGCGACGGAACACCAACATATTCAAATCAACCCCTGCTGCTTTTTTCCAAATCCAAAAGTTTAACTTTTCCATCAAAGGTTGCCATAGCAAAGAAGGTATGGAATTTGTCAGTGTTGTCAACAAAGCGAAACAAAAGCAAAGGAACGAAAACTAAAAGTCGATAGTCTATAGCAATAGTCGACTAGTCGACTACTTTCGAGTATAATAGCCAACTTAAAAAAAGTCGGAAATTTCGATAAAAAGTCGACTAGTCGACTACTCGACTATCGACTTATCCATCCCTTAATTTGTAACAACTTTTCCACAAATTCAGTTTTCCAGGAATTCGAACCAACGTCCTCTGGAGTTTGGAGTGCACTCTAACCGACTCGTCTATCTCCGGCTTTATATCATATTTTCTGCTTTATATATATTTCAGTTAGACACAGAATTGTGCCTATGATAGATTAGTGTGAATTTATTATTTCCATTCGATTGGAAATGTTTAGAAACGTATTTTTGACATGGTCCGAGGTTCCGAAACCTTATATATAAGGGTTAAAATGGGGTCTTGAGACCAAATTTTTTTTTTTATTGCATTTGATTGAAAATTTGTAGAAACGAATTTTGGACATGGTCCGGGCTCCAAAAGCACCTATAAATGGCTCAAAATGGGGTCTTGAGACCACTTTTTTTTATGTTCGAGGTACTTCTTCATACTGTGTGGGAGTATTTCAGCTTCGGCATAGCCGAAGATAGTCCACTCTCTAGTTTTTAAATGTGATGGTTTGATGGGCTTTAGGTCCAAATTAAAAATACTCCTTGTTGTATTTATAATTGATGTGTTTTTATTGTCCAATATTTCGACTAAAATTTAGTGTAAATTTTCTTCTTTGATCCAAAGGATGACTTTCGAAGAAGGCGAATGCGCAAAGTGTTTTCAGATAGAATACGAGTACAAAGATCGCATCAGTTTACAGTTCACAGGAGCAAATATTTGAATAAAAAAATGTTCCATAGTAAACTAGTTATATTTAGCAAGACGCAACTTTTTGCATTAACATATTGGTTGTGGAAATTTTTCAGGAAAGAAGTGGGAAATTTCCTACAAACATGTAGGAAATTTCTTTAATACAAATTCATCAATGAAAATTTTTCCTGCTGGGTAGTTGCATTTCCAAGTTTTTTGGTTAGATTAAGCTATATTTTTTCTTTCTGTGTAAGAGGCAAATCAAAACACACATTTTCGACCTGAAACTGCAAACTTAAATGTTTTGAATCTATTGGCATAAATTAAAACACTTTTGAAAGAGATCGGGCAAACTTATTTTGACACCCCTAGTGTGCAGGGTATAAATATGTTTGAGAAGATTTTTAGGCCAAGTAATGAATATTTTTCAAAAGTCTCTGGTAACATAGGCTGAAATTAAAATTAAACAACCACTTTGTCTACGATGTTAGTGTTGTTTTGAGCACATCGCCAAAAGTGGTTCAAAACTGCACTGAACCCTGACAGTGATCTACAGAATTACCACTACAGAGCTATCTAGTTTAAGCTGGTCGTTGGTCATATTATCAGCGTTGCCATCGTGACATAATTGATGTGACATACAATTTTTTGGTCGTGACATAATTAAATTTTTTACATGTGTAAAATATTTTTACCGCGTACAATTTTTTGACGTCACGTAAAATTTTGTTGTTGACGTCAAATTTCACCAATCTTAATTAGCACTTTATACATTAACAAAATTTTGTATAAAGAATTTCAAATTACCAGTTAACTTGACTAATTTTTGACGCCAAATTCGACGCGTAAAATTTGATGTCAAAACGTCAAATGAATTTGTTGACGCGTCAAATGCCATCACTGATTTTGACATAATTTTGTATGTAACCCAAATGACAAAAAAATTTAGAGCTGAGAAGTATTTTCCGGATACACTTTGTATTCTGAAAATTTTACACATATATGTAATACTTCTATATTGCCAGTATCCTATCTCTGCAATGTGTTTTGTGCTCACTGTAAGAGCGAAATAACAAGCATTGAGTTTTGTATTAGTTTGACAGAGAAATCCGAACTGCGAATGTACTTTTTCTTATATTTTTTCTCTTGATATCAGTGAATGTACTTTCACTAGACTGGCAATATAGAAGTATTACATATATGATTTTACAACACTTTGTGGTTGGGTTTTGCTTCCAAACCAATTTAAATTATTGTTTATGACTATACATATATATGACTACTTGTCCCTTATTTTAATTTTCGTTTTCAATATCTAATTTTATACACTGAAGAACTAATAAATTGTTCATGTTTAAAATTAGTTGTATTTTTAAAAATAATATTTTGGTATCCTACCCTCCCCCAAAGTGACATATTTTTTTCAGTTCGATGGCAACACTGCGTATTATACGGCTTATATAGTGGAGCCGGCGAATTTCGATGGGATGCCAGATTGCGGTTAAATACTAAAATCGAAAGATTTTGCAAAATATTCCGCTTTTGCAAAATGTTTTTATCGGATCCAATTAAAAAAACAAATTTTAGAGTAGAGACTTCAATAAATTTTAGAATGTTGATTTTGAATTGTCTTTAATTTTACAAAAGGTGTGAACCTTTTTAATTTCAAAATAACAAAATGCGTCAGTGTCAGTTGAATGAAGTCGAAATATTCTCTCTGTCACATCCTTACCTTTCAGCCGTGAGCCGTGAGGCAGTTGCATTAAACAATGCACCACATCCGCCTCGAAAACTTATGTGATGAAATATTTTCGAAATTGGGTAATTTGTGAGTGTGATGTGGGAAATTTGGCCAACTGCATCTGGCATCACTCACACGAAGTTCGCTGTTAGTATGTACCAGGGGTTGCAATCCTGGGATTGCAAACTTTGTTCAGTCCCAACAGGTCAGGCATTATAAGGCATATAATCTCGAAATTTTCGAGATCCCGTGACTGCCTTAAAATTTCTGGTTTCTGTTCGATTTCCAGCAGATATCCATTTGGGATAAAAAAAAATGACTAAACAAGTATCATATACGATAAATTGGCTATTGAGGGACAATATTATAATCAGTGATGGCATTTGACGCGTCAACAAATTCATTTGACGTTTTGACGTTAAATTTTACGTGTTGACGTCAAAAAATTTGACGCGACCATCACTGATTATAATGATTTTGTTTTTTTATTTTGAAATCAATCTTTTTTTTATTTTAATTCTATTGGACAATTTTTCGTTCAAGCCCGAGGCAATTTCAATTTAGAAAAAAATGTTTTCTCAGTTTCTCAAATCCTGGGGCCAATTCCGGGATTGTAAATTATCAATCCCGAAATCCCGGGATTGCCAAAGCTCCCCAAATTGCAAGCCCTAGTATGTAGACATGAAACGACTATTCAGAAATTCGTTCACAATTAAATAAATTACTAGTTATTTACTAAAAGAAATACGCCACTTCAAGGTCGACCGGCTAGAAATTTTTAATTAACCGTTTAGCATTAGATGGCTTGTGTCATAGATCATTCGGCTTTTCGTATGGAAACTAGTATAAAATTGTACTAAATAACATAAAATTGTACCGAAATATGTGTATACTCAGACTCTGTGCTGAATGGTAGAAGCAAAAAAGTAAGTCGAATATATTTTTGGGTGGAGTATTAAAATTTCATATTGCTGTGCCGAAAGTAAATTTTGACAGATGACATTTTTGATATCGCAAAAATGTATGTTATAGTATGTCATACACTTCCACATGAGCTAGAGAGCTGAAATTTGGTACACAGACAGAAACCCGGTGACAATGCATTCTATTAAATTGTGGGGTCTCATTACTTCGAAACTTGTGGACCAATTCTTAAAAGTGTTGGTGCCCTATGAAGAGTGATTATTACACTTTTAACCCTTAAACTTTCATTCTGTTCTGGAAACCAAAAAAATATATTTTTTAACATTTTCTAAAAAAAGTCATTTTGTCAAATGCCCCAGCACGTGGCACTCTTGACTTTTAAAGGGGAGCATTTGACAAGGATATTTTTAACAGCTATTTTTTGCGAAGGATGACGGTAATAGCATTTCAATTGGTTATTTTTCAAATATATATTATTTAAAACAAAATGCACAATTGTGATAAACTTTTTGTATGTAATGTCAATTCTACCCCACTTGCTCTTGGCGAACATTTTTTTTATAGGCTTTTATATCTAATTGAATTCAAATTTAAGTAAAGGTTCTGTAAACTAAATAGTTATGTTCACTTTTTTTAACTATCACTTCAAATTTACAATTTAATTCTCTTCGCTAGCTTCTTACGCACCTGTATCGAAAAATTACATCAGCGTCCTCAAAAATCGAAAAAACATGTGTAGCTCATCAGAGGGTTTAGCTACAACTGTCAAACATTGTGAGGATTAGGAAAATAGAGCGTTGTTAACTTCCTCATTTAAAAGTTTTACAAATTATGGTCAGAACACACCAAAAATCTCAAAGTAAATTGCGCCCCATTGTCACAGCTACGCCTGCTTACCCTTGTAACGCGCAGTCCGGTATGGAAAAGTATATATATTCTTGATCAGCAGCTCTTGAGTCGATTTTGCCATGTCTGTCTGTCCGTCCGTCTGTCCGTCCTCACTTTGGAGACATGTTTTTCTCTTCAATACTAAGATCAAGAATCAACCAAATCGGACAGAAACTGGTCGTGGCTCCCATATAACGTAAAAAGGTCAACATTTTCCAAGTCTTTTTAATTGTTGTATTCGATTGGAAATGTATAGAAATGGATTTTAAGCATGGTCCGAGCTTCCAAATCCTAATATAAATGGGGTCTTAAGATTACATTTTTTTTGGTGGATTGGATTGGAAAATTTAAAAACGGATTTTGGACGTCGTCCGAATCTCCAAAACCACCTATAAATGGCTCAAAATGGGGTCTTGACACCAAATTTTTTTATGTTGGATCGTACTGTATGGGGGTATAGCCGAAGATAGTTCACTCTATAGTTTCAATACCAATCACATTAATTGCCAAATTTCAATTTCATATAAGATCAATCATGCATTACACTAAAATTTAAGCGAACAAAAATTATTGATTTAAAAAAAACAGATATAGATAGATTAATGCACAACCATGCTATGTCCGTTCTCATGGATATCGAGTTTTATGTATTTTCTGATTCCAGAGAAGAAGATGCATCGCATAGGTTTTTTGTGGTTTTTGGAAATCGTAATGAAGGCAATTGAAAAAAGCCGAAAAAAAAATCGCTTTCCGTACAAAACATATGAAAACATGTTCTTATTTTTCGACAGTCTTAAAAAATTGACATAGCTTGATTGTGCTTTATGATATAGATATATTTTTATAGTATACAAGTTGAATACCCCGGCGTTACTCGGACTTGTACTTAAAGTAGTGAAAGTACCCTCCCGTAAACCTTTCCGTCAACCCCCAAAACACCAGACCACAACGGCGGGGTGCAATAAGGCCGAACGGCCTTTTTGATAAGATTTTATTTTACTTTTCGACAGTATTAATGCACACAAAAAACAGTTTATCCAATTGATAAAAATTTTGTCAATATACGGTCAACAAAAAAATTTTATCAATTTGATCTATCTTTTTTGTCAAATAGATAACATTTTTGTTCAAATTGAAAAAATTTTTTGTGTGTAGTTGTTTGAATCCACAGCAACGGTAATCGGACAATTTGCCTGCCAATATTTATAATATTTTACATAATTGTTTTTTTTTTTTTTTTTTTAATAGTAATTTTGTTTAATTGAATCACCTAATAATAACTTAGGTCTAACAATGATTTTTCAAAAATTCAGAAATTCAGCTTATTTTTATAATATTCAGATTAAAACTATTTGCCCTATATCCATTGATTTAGGCAATGTAGAGTTATCGTAACTAATAAATGGGGAATAAATGGTAAATTTCTAGCTAGAATGTTTGGGTGAAACATGAGCTTCTGCTTGTACTTCGATGTAAATTTCGGAATTTCGTCTTTTACTGCAGGTATATTCAGGTCTCTGTGGATGTTAGTATTTTTTATATACCAAGGGGCTCTGGCAATTTGTCTCAGGATTTTAGATTGGACTCTCTGGAGTTTTTCCACGTTCGAGGGAGAGGCAGTGCCCCAGAGTTCAATTCCATATGTCCATATGGGTTTTATTATACTTTTGTATATTTGGACTTTGTATGTGAGATCTAGCTTTGATGCCCTTGAGATTAGCCAATTTAGTTCCAATTGCTTTAATTTGATCTGAGTGATTTTGGATTCAATATGTTTATGCCATGTGAGTCGGCGATCGAGATGCATTCCAAGATACTTGGTTTCGGAACATTCAGGGACGACTTGGCCGTTTATCTTCAGAGCAGGACACGTGCCCCTTCTTAGAGTGAAGGTTAAGTGACAGCTTTTGGATTCATTGACCTTGATTTTCCATCGATGTAGCCAATTACTTAGAGTGTCCAAGTGTTTTTGCACGTATAGAGATGCCATGTCAGGGTTTGAGTGAGAGCACATGATAGCAGTGTCATCAGCAAAAGTCGATATGAGAGTTCTATCACTTTTGGGCATATCTGCAGTATAGAGAATATATAGCAGGGGCGCGAGGACACTGCCTTGTGGTACTCCGGCCAGTATTTCGTATTTTCGGGAGACAAAGCTTTTGTATTTTACTACAAATTTTCTATTCGTGAGCTAGTTTTTGAGTAGACAGTGCATATTAGCGTGAAGAATATGCTGTAGTTTGTAAATAAGTCCTTCGTGCCAGACTTTATCGAAGGCCTGGGTGATATCGAGGAAAACAGCGGAGCAATACTGTTTATTTTCGAAAGTGCCTTTTATTGAGTCAACAATGCGGTGCACTTGCTCAATAGTGCCATGCTTTTCGCGGAAGCCAAACTGGTGATCGGGAATCACTTGTTTTTCTAGAATTTTCGGTAGAATCAATTTTATTAAAAGTTTTTCGAAGAGTTTCGATATTACAGAGAGCAAACTTATAGGCCGGTATGACGTCACATTACTGGGATATTTTCCAGGTTTGGGAATCATTGTAACTTGAGATAGTTTCCAATCATCTGGGTAGTGACATGTTCTGAGAATCGCGTTAAATATGTGCAATAAGTGGGTTATTGCAACTGTTGGCAGTTCTTTTATCATAGTTGGCGTTATCAAGTCCGGTCCTGGTACTTTTTTCGGGTCCAAGCTTTTGTTTATTGCCTCCATAAGTTCGTTTTCTTTAATCGCGATTGTACAAGAGGTATTATGTGGGATTAATGTTGGTATTGGGATATCACCAGCTGTCGTGTTCGGGGTGAACACGGTTTTTAGGTGGTTGGCAAAAGCTGCACCCTTTTCTGCATCGCTTCTGGCCCAGTTTCCATTTGGCAGCCTTAGAGGGGGTTCTGTCAGTATTGGTTTTTTCATATTTTTTGCAGCTCGCCAGAGCGAGTAGTTTGTTGATTTTGTGGGTGCGAGATGTTCAACAAATAGCTGGAATTCTCTTTCGGATTTCCTCTCAAGCTGCTTTTTTAGAATTCGAGAGACATCAGATTTGGGGATCTGTTGTTTTGCCAATCGCGACGTATTTTCCTTTTATTTTTTATTAACTGCTCTATGTCCTTTGGAGTACACTTTGCATAGCTGCGAGTTGAGCTTTTTGGGATTTGGGCGGGAGTGGCCGCTGCAGCTGCTTGGGAAAGCAAGAGTGTAAAATTACTAACAGCTGTGTGTATTTCAACTTTCGTTTTTAGTGCCACATTAGGGATAATGTGGGAGCTTATTTACTTTCGATATTTGAGCCAGTTTGTGAGTTTGCTGGTCAGTTTATCTGGTGGATTGGCCTCAGAACTTGGCGCATACTTTATTGTGATAATAGTAGGCGTATGATCTGATGAGAGATCTAGAGAGGATTCAATAAACAATTGGCTCCTTTTTACAGTTTTGAAGACTGCAAAGTCAATGACATCGGGGGTTTTGCGACTGTCAGTTGGCCAGTAAGTTGGCGTGCCAGAAGAGATCACGTCAAGACCGAGTCTGTTGACAGTGTTCAACAGGAGCCTGCCCTTTTGCGATATAAGGTGAGAACCCCCAATATGTATGTTTGGCGTTGGAATCGACGGCAACGAGATACTTTTGTCCAAGAGAATGGAAGAAAGTCTGGAATTGTTGCTCAGATATTTTGTGTCAGGGCGGGCAGTATATTGCTGTTAATGTTAGGCCTTTTAAGTATTCATCGAGAGAAATACTTGTCGCTTGGATATATTCTGTGCAATAATTCTGGAGAGCGTAATGTTTTATACGACTTTTAATGAGAATGGCGGTTCCACCTCTAGCGTTCCCGCTTGGATGCTTTGTCTCATAGAGTCTGTATCCTGGTAAATTGAAAAAGTGTTTTTCAGTGAAGTGTGTTTCAGAAATTAGCATAACGTCTATGCTGGACTCTTTCAAGGACTCGAGAAGTTCTAGTTTGTGATGACACAGGCCGTTTGCATTCCAGAATGATATTTTTAAGCCATTCATGGCTTAGACATGAGATGTTGTAGTAAAAGACTTTGATTCTTTATCATTTCTTGCATCATATTTTGCATACCAGACATAAATTGAGACATATTTTGCATGAATATTTGTAGAGTTTGTTCAAGGCTACTACTAGGAGGAGCAGGTTGCGCGTGCACAGTGGCAGAGTGACCGCTTTTTAAGGCACTGGCGTAGGAAACGCCTTGTTTTGTAAGTGGGTTTGCGAAGGATTGTGCAGCGGATAGCGGAGGAAATTTTTGGGTTTTCCATGTTTCATGTTTTTGCGTCATACATAATTGTGATTTGATTTAAATATAAATATTTGTTTTTCGGCTTTATTTCATATTTGAATTGGAAAAAAGGCCATATCGAGAATACGGCTTTATTTCACTTTCAAAATGTAAATAAAGTCGAATGGGCGTTTTTGGAAAAGAGCCGTACGGCTTTATTTCCAAAAATGGTTGGGCTTTATTTTACTTTTGAAATAAAGCCGTACGGCCTTATTTCACTCGGCTTTATTGCACCCCACCGAGCATAACATAAACATTTGCAGAACCATAAGTTCAGCGGTTTGGGCTAGGAGGTGATGAGTCAGTATATCACCAATCATTCAATCAATCGGGATAAACACTTTTATATTTGTAATTGCGTGACGCCTGATTTGAAATTCTCATTTGTACAAATTTTTTTTTTAATGAAAATTTTTTTGTTTTGTTTGGTTTTTTTTTTGTCTAATGCTTGACCATTGTCCAATTTTACTCATTGAATTGCATTTTTGGAAGCATAATACCATGTGTGCTGGAAAGTATCCCAGATATATTTTGAAGTAATACTTAAATTGTAAGATTGGTACCCCGCTTCTTTGACCAATCAAGTTCAAAGTAGTACATAAACCTTCCGTAGCTCAGAAATAAACGTATGGTGTTTGTATGGTTCTGATACGTTCAGTGGTTTAGCCGTGATGTTCACTCATACATACACACCAACGTTTTTATATATTAAGATTATAATCTCAAAATAACCCAAAATATGTTTGGTTAAAACTGACAAAATTAAATGCAATATATTTTACATGTTTGGAAAAAGGTTCAATCGACCGATTATTCGATATTGTCAACGGCCAGTATCGTCCAAAAATGTTGACATCGGCCTCGGGATTTTGTGAAGCGATGGTATCGGCATCGGCCCAAAAATTTCTAATCGGTCGATCTCTAGATGAAGTACGGTTTCTTTTCGTTTCCTCATTGTTAGAGCAGAGTACGATCAGTTCGTTTTATTGTATTTCCAGGTCACAATCCAAAATTACCGGCTATAGTTTTTAATATCAATGTACAAACAGTTTTATTTTGTTAAGTTTCTGTGAACTAATTGTATACAAAATCTCATCGTAAAAACCACAGTGATTAGTAAAACGTAAATCTTCAAATGCTATATAAAATAATTGTTGGTCGTAAGATTTCATATACAAAATCAAGTTATGGCGGGACAATAGTACAGAAACTATTGAAACTTTTTTGTTCAGTGATTTGTATAAATCATTTGATATTAAAGAACGGATAGATGCTGTTTCTTTCTGTATTAAGGACTTATTTAGTATAAGGACTTATTTAGTATTTCACAATTTGGCATTGGGTGTTCAGTTTCACTCTGCCCTGATCTGCGGGTATTTTTATTCGGCATTATTAGGTCATTTTTTAATTTTATTATAATCTGTATGTCTGATTTTATAAACCGAATCGTTGTAACATTTTTTTTGTAATCAGATAGCGTTAATCGAACAACCGAATTTTTGTTGTTATGAAGTAAAATTGCGGTTTCTTGTCAACGCGAAAAAAAAATCCGTTATTTGTAGAAGTGAAAAAAAGGAAATAGGCCGAAAGTAATAACCGCTTAAGTCGACATAAACCTAAATTGAGTTAAACCAGTGATGGCAGTTAGCGCGTCAAAAAACTTATTTGACGATATGACGTGAAATTTTTTTTATGCAGATTTTTTTGTTTAAAATGTGTAATAAAAATTACATTAAGGACTCATTGTCCAATTTGACGTCATATTAGACGACACAAAATTTAACGTTGCCATCACTAAGTTAAACGGTCTATTCTACTTTATAATACAAAACATTTTTATACCCCAACACTCACTGTGACAGGGTATACTAACTTTGAAAATTTTTAGAAACGGATTTTGAAAATAGTCCGAGTCTCCGAATCCATAAATGGCTCAAAATGGGGTCTGGAGACAAACTTTTTTTATGTTCGAGATACTTCTAAATGGATCATACTGATAGTTCACTCTCTAGTTTTTTGTTAAGTAACTTAAAACAAAAACTAGAGAGTGGACTATTCATTTATATGTGGTTTTGGAACCTCGGACTATGTTAAAAATCCGTTTCTAATCATTTCCAATCAAATACAGCATCGTTTTGTATGGGAGCTCCTCATAGTTTTTGTCCCATTGGACTGATTCTTGAACTTGATCTGAGTTTGGAGGAAAAGCCCATGTACCCAATGTTGCAAGTCGGTATATCCAAAATTGCCACCGCTATCGTATCTTTTTCGGTTAAATCTACCGACTTTTTTTTTCATCAAAAATGTTAGTACTTTTTTTTAAATTTCATGACATTAATCACCCAAGAAAAGTTTAAGAACGCAGTGGATGCTAGCTGAGTCACACCTGCCATGAATTACCCCAAAAAATATCCAAAGGCACACTGTATGGCATCTGTAATCCCACCTAACGTAATTCACCCAACAAAAGTCCAAGGACGCACTTGGTGGCAACTGTAATCCCAACAGGCACGTTTCACACAAAAAAGTCAAAATACGCACTTATATGAATCGCCTTACTGAATTTAACGAGGGTTTCCGACTTTATATGAATCACCTTTTTTTTATGCATACAAAGAAATTTGAAGCAAAAGAAGTATTCAAAGCGTTGCACAATGGGCCAGGAGATGGCGAAAAGTGGCCAAATCTGTAACTTTCTTCGAATTTGTGTTAAATTTGGTGGGTGGTTTTCGGGGTCTCTGATTTCGAATTTTATGATAAAATTTCGAAATTGTAGATTGCAGATCCAATATGGCTGCCAAAATTTAAAAATTTCATCGAAACAACATGAAATTTGGTTTAGGGGGGCTTTATGCGTAACTGATTTCAAATTTGATGTTGGAATTTCGCAATTCAAAATGGCGGATCCAATATGGCGGCCGAAATTTCAAGATTTCATCGAGGTCTCTGAAAATGGGCAACATTGGAAAAGAACCACGACTGCCTCCCACACAAAATGGCCGCAATATTTGTATAATTTTCGTTTATCTTGAGAAATACTGAACCGATTTGGACGCTGTTTTTTTCATTTGGTTGGAAATTATGCCTGGAAGGAAATGCAAATAAAACTGGAACGAAACTTTTTTTAATGGATCGGAAATGAAGTGGAACTGGAAATTATCGAAAGTTATTTATATATATCGAAAAATTATCGCTAAAATATCAATGAAATATAGAAAACTCATCGATAAATTATAAAATAGTTTAAGAAGTAGGGCTTTCAATCCCGGGATCCCGGTCCATTTTCACTAGAAACAAACAATTTTTCATCGCTCATAAAATATAAAAAAATTGTGTAAGTAGAAAAAAAGTTTTTGACAACATTTGGATCATCCAAAAATGAGAAAGAATTAGTTAAAAAAGTCAAAACTTCAAAAATTTCAAGTTATTAAAAAAAATTACGAATAAAATTGTTTGTGTTTGAAATTTTTTCTTTAAGAAAAAAAATGTATATTTAATTCAGAAACGAAACAGAAAATTTGTATTTTCGGTCTTAGCGAACGCACAAAAATTAATTACTCATTAAAAATAATTAAGTTAAACTGAAAACTAATACAAAATTAATTTCACAAACCTTACTTAAGCATATTTTGAATTGAATTGCGTCTTTTCTATAGAAATGGAAACTCAAATACTGAAAATAATAAATTCATTAATTTGTATCTTTGATAAATTGAAATTATTTGTTTATGTTTATTTATTTAAGCTAAAACTATATGTTTTCCAATAAAACATTTTTGAAATATATTTTGCTTGTAAAAGTAACGAATCCCGAAAAATCCCGGCATCCCGGGATTGCAATTTTCAGTCCCGAAAATCCCGGTATTTCGAAAAGCCTTCGGGATCGGAAGCCCTACTAAGAACCCATCGTACTTGCAGGATATTTTAGCTTCGGTCACAACGAAGATAATTCTCTCACTAGATTTTTTTTAGTTTATGGAACCTAAAAAGCATATATTTTTTTAATGTTAGTCTAAGAACCGAAAGAACCACAAAAACATAAATCAAATGTAGAACAACTGTCTAATTAAAAAAAATTTTTTTTCAGTTACGCGACTTTGTTTGTAAACGGATCAAAATTGAGAAATAGCTAAAACCCTGAATTTACTTTGGAGTTCATTAAAAAAGAAGGTCCTGGAGTGTTTCGTTTTCAATTTGGGCATGGTGTTTTTCTGATTTTTGAAACGGAGTGGGGAATAATGAGGATAAATTGAAAAATTTGCTCATTAAAGGAATTTTTTTAATGTATTATTTTATTTGCATTTATTATTTTTTACATATATTTGTACATATATTCCCCTCATAAAACATAAATTTAACCTAAAACAGAAGCAAATAAATCACACGAAAAAAAAATTTCATTCTGCTGCAAAATTAAAAAATATCTTATTTTCCAAGTTTGAGTACCAGCTAGGGTTGCCACACGGTCTGGATTCGTCTGGATTGTCCAGATTTTTTGCCATGTGTCCAGAGTCCAGTTTTTCAATAATTTGTCCAGACAACATTTTCTGTGATATTTCTCAGTAAAAAAATAAAATAAGTCAGAAAACCTAATAGCGTTTTCGTTTTTAATATAAAGATAAAGTTTTCTGTCAAATATTTTTATTTTTTCAATTACTGCTAATGAGTTTTTAGCCATTTAAATAACTTAGGTTCCTTACCTTAAGTAGAATGATGGCTGATTTCATAAAATCTGAAATATTTCTGCGGCGAAAGACAATATTCTCTTAAGTAATTAAGCATGAATTGAATAAGACCGTATACGTCATTCTAAACAGTTTTCGAAGAGTCTTCTGAAATATTTATGGAACTACACCACACCACACAACCTTTTTTTAAAATGTAGACCATTTTGAAATTTTGTTTCGACTTAAGTGCTTATTGCTTTCGACCACAAAATTGTCAGACTAAACTATAAAACTGTAAAGAGTTCTACATACTTTTAAAAACAGTAAATTGTTACAAGCGGCCTTTTAGCTAAATATTTGTGGAAAGAATAGCATTGTACTGTTTTTAAACTGAAGTTGTAAAGCTTCCAACGTCTTTCAAAACAGAAAAAGACAAATTTACAGGTCTTTTCTGGCGAGAGACAAAAGGTAAAATGTTTGTTGCATGCCAATGAGGCGGTTACAAACTTCTAAGCGCGCCAGAATAGACCTGTGAAGGTGTTTTTTTTCATAAAAAGCTATGTAATTTAATTGTTTTTTTTTTAATGTGAGGAGTAACCAATGTATATCCTTCCATATTGCTATCCAATTCCTACTTTACTATTTCTTAAAAATATGCCATTAAAATTAAAAAAACTTTCCGATTTTTTCTTTGAATGTCCAGTTGAAAATAGAAAAGTTCAGATATTTTTTTTCGAAATCCAGACGAAGATCATTTTGCATGTGGCAACCCTAGTACCAGCTGAGGTTAAATTAGTTAATCGATTTGTATAAAATTACAACAAAAGATACTATGAACTATGCAAATAATGAACCCCTAATTAGTTTTCGCAAATTCCATTAACACCATTTGGCCAGTAACGAAATTAAGGACTTTTTTTAAACTTTAATGTTTAGAGATCCTTTATAGGTAAAAAATTCGAAAAACTATGATTTTGAAATAGCTATACGACTCAAGCCATGCTTGGACTGTTTCCTTTTTTCATGTTGCTACTTTCCTGGTTGTGATCTTTTCATTGCATACAACAAAATTATATACTAAAAACAGCCTGACACTCAAAATGCATATGATGGAGCTTGTTGGAAAGGTAATAAACCGTAGTATTTACGAAAATATTGAAACTAAATTTTTCAACACTAGGGAGCGCTTCAAAATTTCAGAATTTTTGCATATAATTGAAAAAAAAGTGAAGAGGAGGTTAGAGTTTTAGTGTTCTGTGTGTATTGTGCAAAATGCAAAAACGCGATTTGAAAGGTTTTAAGAATTGATCCAGAAAAACTAGGAGACACGGGTACTCTTTTTTAACCTCCTCTAACAGAATCTATTAGTTGCGATCATGTGCGTTTTTTTGTGTCGAACGGTGTTATATAACGGGACAAAGTTTGTGTAAATCTGGTTTTTGTGTAAATTGTTTGATTCACGTTGACAAGCAAATCATGACAATAAACTAAGTTAATCATAATACATGTGAACACGTGCAGTTTTATGACTAAGTTATTTATCAATTTTTGTTCAAGATTAATAAAATAAAACACAGAGTTCATAAATCTTAATCATAATATATTCACAATCCATATGCGAAATTGCATAACTTGTGACTACTGCTCATAACACTATGCGACAAAATGAGGGTATTTTTTTCTGATTGCCGATCTGATAACATATTCAAAAAGGGTTTTTCTGGATTAGCTCCAATAAGCGAGTTATACAAGGTCAAAGGTCACAACTGGGCTACTACAATCTCGTTGAAAAAAATGTTCAACGGTAAGTGATATCGTGTTAGTATCTTCAGCAACAATGTTGCCGAACATCTAAGTTTAATAGAATTTTTTTATTTTGGGTTATTTATGTCCACTAAATATTTACTTTAATGAATGAAGATGTGCAGCAGTATTGTAGCTAGGACTAAATATTTTTGTTACAAATACTAACACAGTACCACTAACCGTTAAAAACTTTTTTCAACAAAAGTGAAGTAACCTCCTTTGATCTCGCCTATTCGAGATAATCCAGAAAAACCTTTTTAGATGTTGTTATGTAGACCAAGGCCTATCAGAATCTGTTATCAGTGTAATTAATGATTAAAGATCATAATATAAGAAACCATACATTAATGAACTCCCTAATCGTAAATAATGAGCCAACATTTCTCACCGTGTTGGCATCCGAAGCAGTGATGGCATGTTGACGTTTTGAAGTTTTTCCACTAAACATTACGTTTTTCAAGACTTTTTGACGTTTTTTGGTTTAAAAATGAGTTTTTTCATGTTTGAAAAATATAAAAAATAAATTTCCTTTAAATTAGTTTCAGCAATTTCGATTTAAAATTAAGGGTTTTTGGCTACTTTCCTCCTAATATCAATGCAGATTTTGAAGTCGCCAAAAACCCTTAATTTTAAATCGAAATTGCTGAAATTAATTTAAAGGAAATTTATTTTTTGCCTTTTAGTCGGTTAAAGGGTTATATTTTAAAAAACTTGTTTTTTTCTCTTTTTTTATTTTCCCCTTTTTTTTTTTTTTTAAATTCCCCCACCCTTTTTCCCTTTTTTTTCTTCTTTTTTACTTTTTTCCCAAATGCGAACCTAAGTAAAAAATTTCAGCTGTAGCTTACAAAATACGAAAGTTAGATCTTTAAATTTGCCCCCAAACCCCCATTTCCAAAGGGTATAAAATTTCATTTTGTCAAAAAGTTTTTTCATGTTTGAAAAATATAAAAAATAAATTTCCTTGAAATTAATTTCAGCAATTTCGATTTAAAATTAAGGGTTTTTGGCTACTTTATTCCTAATATCATTGCAGATTTTGAAGTCGCCAGAAACCCTTAATTTTAAATCGAAATTGCTGAAATTAATTTCAAGGAAATTTATTTTCAGCTTTTTAGTCGGTTAAAGGGTATTTTAAGAAACTTTTTTTTTTACTCTTTTTTTATTTTACTCTTTTTTTTAAAAAAAAATTTCCCCCCCCCCTTTTGCCCCTTTTTTCCCCCTTTTTTTACTCTTTTTCCCAAATGCGAACCTAAGTAAAAAATTTCAGCCTTGTAGCTAACAAAATACGAGAGTTAGAACTTTAAATTGGCTCCATCCCGCTCCTCTTTGCCCCCACATCCCCCTTTCCAAAGGGTACAAAATTTCATTTTGTCAATAAGAACTCACCTACCAAATTTCATCAATGTAGCTTGAAAGAATTGGAAGTTATGCCATGTTTAAAAAAAAAAGGTTTGAGTCCCCCCACGGCCCCCTACGCCTCTGATGATAATAGAATGCATTGTCACCGGAGTTCTATCAGTGTTCCAAATTTCAGCTCTCTAGCTCATGTGGAAGTGTATGAAAAATATATAGTCCGCCCAAAGCAAGTTAATATAAGGGTTATAAAAAATAGGATAACTTTCAAGTTAAAAAATACATGGAAAATGAGTTTATTGAATTAATATTAATTTTTTTATATTATGATACATTTGAGTATACATCATGAGTATTTCCTTTCTATAAAGTAATTTTTAACTTGAAAGTATGTATTTATGGTTTCAAAATTTTTCAACCGAATTTGCTCGTTGGAAAGCTACTTAAATTTAGAAACCAATAAGATAAAAATTTATAAATGTAACACCGTTTGACAAAAATCAACTTTTGGCAACGAACATGATCGGGACTGATAGATTCTGTTAGAGGGTGTTAAAAAAGAGTACCCGTATCTCCCAGTTTTTCTAGATCAATTCGTAAAACCGTTTAAATCGCATTCATGCATTTTGCATATTTCTCATGTACGTAATAATTCTTCAAAAATACAGTTTTTGATATAATTATTATGCATTTGATAGGGGAAAAACATACCTTTAAAAAACATGTAAACTTTTTACAATCGGATGTAAACTCATCACGCTAGACTAGAAATAATTCAGAAATTTCAAAATCAGAATTTGAATTTTTTGAAACCTTTTTTTACTTGAACAAAAGTTTTTTTGTAAAAAATATTGAACATTTCTGAACTGTTATTGTACACGTCTAGTAGCGTAGCTCTAGTGGTTGGTACGAAGCCACTAAATTGGGCCATTGCCCAATATAATTGTCAGTCTAGTGATGACCATGGACATGGATAGATTACACAACCCAACAAGATTTTGCTCCATAAATCAAAGTAAGGTATTCTTATAGATTTTTGGACGCTGAACAAAATGGAGTCTCACAATTTTTCCATTACGTAAGGTTTTTGAGGAATTCAGGATCAAAGAGTAAAAAATGACCAGTTTCGTTTATTTAGATTTATTGAGATTTTGATTTTTGCTCAAAGTTTATGTAGTCGTTTATTGATTTTCTTTAAAGTTATGAACATTTGAAAAAAGTATTACAATTTTTGATTATATGGTTTTTTCTTTAGACTCAAATATAAAAAAACTGGACGAGATAGAGAAATACTGGGGACACAATCTTGTTAAGCATCCAACATCCTTTAAGAAGAAGTATGTAAAATTAAAAGGACTTTGGCAAATCCTTTTAATTTTACACCCCATATGCAAAATGCTTTTGTTTAGACTCAAAAACTAGACGAGGTAGAGCAATTCGGTGGACAACATCGTGTTCAGCATCAAAATAACTTTAAAATCTTGTTCTTTTTGGATTACCACATTCTATTTCACTGTAACTTAGAGTTAAAATACACTCCAAAAAACAAAGAATCGTAAAAATATGAGTAATAGCTTGTTTGAAGTACTAAACGATGACGTAAACATTTTTTTTTTTTTTAAATATTAGTTTACTCTTGAGAAATAACTCATTACTCTATTAAAATACATTCGATTTAAAAACCGTTTATTCTTCACAAATCTAGCATTTAACCATTTAACTAAATTTTCTGCCAGCATGACCTGGCAACACTGATCCGAAGAGCTAGCATTTACTGAGAATCTTCTTCTAAACTAAAACGTTAGATTTC